>JAJKFI010000120.1:1377372-1392172 GCA_029204185.1 Lerista edwardsae
TTTTTTTTTTTTTTTTTTTTTGCTATTGGTGCCTCTGCTGAAGCATAAGAACATAAGAACATAAGAAAATAAGAAGAGCCCTGCTGGATCAGGCCAAAGGCCCATCTAGTCCAGCTTCCTGTATCTCACAGCGGCCCACCAGGTGCCCCAGGGAGGCATGAGACAACAAGATGCTTGCATCCTGTTGCCACTCCCTTGCACCCAGTACTCTGAAGTAGCCTACTACTAATGTAAGGAGGCTACAACCCATCACTGCCTATAGCCCACAATGGACTTTTCTTCCAGAAATCTGTCCAATCCCCTCTTAAAGGCATCAAGACCAGATGCCATCACCACCTCCTGTGGCAAAGAGTTCCACAGATTAACTACCCGCTGGGTACAAAAGTACTTCCTTTTATCTGTTTTAACTCTCCCAACCCTCAGTTTTAGCGGATGCCCCCTGGTTCTGGTGTTTTGAGAGAGGGAAAAGAACATCGCTTTATCGACTCTATCCCTTCCATGCATAATTTTGTATGTCTCAATCATGTCCCCCCTCAGGCACCTTTTTTCTAGGCTGAAGAGCCCCAAACGCTGCTGTCTTTCTTCATAAGGGAGGTGCCCCAGCCCCGTAATCATTTTTGTCGCTCTCTTCTGACCATTTCCAGCTCCACTATGTCCTTTTTGAGATGCGGTGACCAGAACTGGACACAATATTCCAGGTGCGGCCTTACCATCGATTTGTACAATGGCATGATAATATTGGCTGTTTTATTCTCAACCCCTTTTTTAATTACCCCAAGCATGGAATTGGCCTTCTTAATTGCTGCCACTCACTGAGTCAATACCTTCATTGAATTGTCCACCAGCACCCCGAGATCTCTCTCTTGAGCTGTCACAGACCGTTCAGAACCCGTAAGCCTATAGGTGAAATTTTGGTTTTTGGCCCCAATGTGCATCACTTTACACTTGTCTACGTTGAAACGCATCTGCCATTTTGCTGCCCAATCCCCCAACTTGGAGAGATCCTTCTGGAGCTCTTCACAATCCCTTCTGGTCTTCACCACCCGGAAAAGTTTTGTGTCATCCGCAAACATGGCCACCTCGCTGCTTATCCCTGTCTCCAGGTCATTTATGAACAAGTTGAAAAGCACCGGCCCCAAAACAGGTCCCTGGGGCACTCCGCTTTTCACCTCTCTCCATTGTGAGAATTGCCCATTGACCCCCCCCCCACTCTCTGTTTCCTGGCCCTCAACCAATTCTGGATCCATAAGAGGACCTGCCCACTTATTCCCTGACTATGAAGTTTCTTCAGCAGCCTTTGATGGGGGACTGTGTCAAACGCCTTCTGAAAATCCAGGTATATGATATCCACAGGTTCACCCACATCCACGTGCCTGTTGACCTTTTCAAAGAATTCCAAAAGGTTTGTGAGGCAAGACTTACCCTTACAGAAGCCATGCTGACTTTCTTTTAGCAGTACTTGTTCCTCTACGTGTTTTAGGATTTTATCTTTGATGAGGCTTTCCACCATCTTACCCAGAACAGACATTAGGCTGACAGGCCTGTAGTTTCCAGGGTCCCCCCTTCTCCCTTTTTTAAAGAGTGGCGTGACATTGGCTATCCTCCAATCCTCTGGCACCATGGCCGTTTGAAGGGACAAGTTGCATACTCTAGTTAAGAGGTCAGCAACTTCATTCTTTAGTTCCTTAATAACTCTTGGGTGTATACCATCTGGGCCTGGTGACTTATTTATACGTAGTTTATCAATTTGATCTAAAATATCTTCCTTGTTAACCATTATCTGCTTTAATTCCTTAGTTAGGAAGGGCTGTTCGGGCTGTGGTATCTGCCCAAGTTCTTCTGCTGTGAAGACGGACGCAAAGAATTCATTTAATTTCTCTGCTATCTCCAAGTCCCCTTTTATCTCCTTTTTCCCTCCCTCACCATCCAGAGGGCCAATAGCCTCTCTGGCAGGTTTCCTGCTTCTAACATATTTAAAGAAGCTTTTATTATTCCCCTTTATGTTGCTTATGGGACGTGGTGGTGCAGCGAGTTAATCTGCTGTTGCTGGGCTTTCGACCGCAAGGTTGGGAGTCCGAGACTGCGTGACGGAGTGAGCTCCCGTTGCTTGTCCCAGCTCCTGCCAACCTAGCAGTTCGAAAGCACCTAAATGCAAGTAGATAAATAGGGACCACTTTGGTGGGAAGGTAATGGCGTTCCATGCGCTACGGCGTAGAGTCATGCTGGCCACATGAACAGACAAAAATGCCGGCTCTACAGGCTTTGAAACGGAGATGAGCACCACCCCCTACAGTCGGTCACGACTAGACCATTTGGTCGTCCATTTTACCTTTTACCTTTATGTTGCTAGCCATGCGTTCCTCAAACGCTTTCTTGGCCTCCCGTATCACCTTCTTACTTGTCTTTTGCCAGAGTTTATGTTCTTTTTTATTCTCCTCACTGGGGCAAGACTTCCATTTACGGAAAGAAGCTTCCTTGCTCTTTACGGCTTCTCTAACTTTGTTCGTCAGCCACGCAGGCACCCTCCTGGACCTTGTTGAGCCCTTCTTTCTTTGCGGTATACACTTCCGCTGGGCCTCTACTACTGTTATTTTAAACAGCCTCCACGCAGCCTGGAGGGATTGGACTCTTTTTACCTTCCCTTTCAATTTCTTCCTAACTAGCCTCCTCATCTGAGGGAAATCTGCCCTTCGAAAGTCTAGGGTTCTTGTGTCAGATTTGCTCTGCACTCTTTCCTGGATATGCATGGTCCTTTGCAGAGAGGTCTCTCAGCATCTCAGGGTCCTTTGCAGAGAGACCCTTGCTGATCCCACCAGCCAGCCCCTCCCCCCAGGGCTGAGCCCAGATGACTGCGCCACCACCATGCAGCAGGTGGCCAACATGGCGGTGGCCATAAGATCAATCCAGGAGACCCAGGCAGCCAGCGCTGGAGCCACCCAGATCATCCCCCCACATCAGGAATCCCCCCTTCTTGGTTCCTAGTTCTCCAGGGAGGCCCAGATCCAATGGCTGGCCCTGATGTCTGCCATTACAGAGAAGGGGGATTCACAGGTAAGTCCAAATCTCCTCACTGTCTTATCTCTGGGCTGCATTGTGATTGCATCAGTGCTGGAAAGTTGGATAGGACTGGGCTCTCAGTCATGTGTTTCTATTATTTGTATCACTGGAGATTTTGAAGAAGAAATAAGTCAGTACAGTATAGGATTCTAATTTAAATTTTCTCAAGCAGAGTGGGAAATAGGGGAAAAAATTTTCTTTTAGATGCTTCACCTGGGACAATCTGCGGTGGCTCACCAGGTACTGACACAATATGCATTGTGCTGAGGTGACTGCTTTACAACAGTTGCAAAACAGCCTGCACTGGTGAGCACTACTGGGCCTCTGGTGGGGAGGCCAATGAAGCACCCCACATGCCAGTAGATGGCCAAAGATCCATAATGAGGTGTGGAGGGCAGATCAGACCTAGGAGCAATTCAGTGGCAGCACAAGCCAGATCATCATATCTCTTCCTGGCCTGATCTGCCTTCACGGATCAATGTGGACTCGTGCCAGCTATTGAGCAGAGTTGATCCACCAGGGCTTCAAGGGCTTTCCCTGGGGCAAAGGAACAAATGAGGTTGAAACTCCCCTGCAAAATGCAGCAGAGGCCAGCACTGACACACACACACACACACACACACAGAGAGAGAGAGAGAGAGAGAGAGAGAGAGAGAGAGAGAGAGAGAGAGAGAGAGAGAGAGAGAGAGATTTTAATTGGAGAAAAATCCTTCCATTAGATAGAAACTCTGCATGGATACCATATGTACTGATTGTCAGGGGGGGAAAAAACAGATGATCTTTGGAATGGAAAGCATAAAGAGCGATGGGGTATGATTCTTCAGCACAGTTTGTCCATTCTGTTTTTGTTTAGAAAGGACCAAATGGTAAACTCTAATAGCCCCAGTTCATGCCCTGCAAGGTCTTTCATATGTGAAGTGCTTTGTGTTAAATGTTGACATCAAAGAACTCTGAAACGACCATGCTGGGCAGTTACCATGAAATGTCATTGCTTCATTAGTGTCATTTTAAAAGGCGTAACATTAGATTTCCAGTGCTTCTGAGAGCTCTGTAGCCATATCAACATAATAGTTCAATTGCCAGCAGCAACGTCTCCACCCTTTCCCTCCTCCTTGCGTGGTTGAATAGTCACAGCAATACTGTTATCCTACTAGTGCAATGAAACTTAAGGCTGCAACCCAAAATATATTTACAAGGCCGTTGTACACAGTGGATTTACTTCTCAGAAAGCATGCACAGAATTACACTGCACACTTGCTGTGTTTCCAGAACTCCAAGCAGTAACTTGAATACCCTGTCGTCGGCATCCCCCGCCCCCAAAATACCACCATACAATTTTTCAGGGATGTTGTGCTGTTTTTGTGTGCTTTGCCCACAACATTAAGTAGGAAAACAACTTTAAGGGCTCAATCCTGAGAACCATAACTCTGGTGGTACATGCATACTTCTGGCTAAAAAGTGTTGTGAACATGCCATAAATACATTTGTGACACCACGGGAGGAAGGAGTGCTGGCGTTGGGCCAGTGCTAGTTAATGCCCAGCCTCAGCACTAAGAGGAAGGGTGGCAGCACTCCAGCAGCACTGGCAACTGGTCAGTGGCAATTAATAACTGGCAGAGACTCGAGAAGACCCATTGCAGAGGCCAAGGATTTCTGCAAGGGAAGGGGATGTCCCCAGTGATGTCATGCAGGGGGAACGCGGGGGAACTCAGTTCCACTAGTTAAAATTAGGGCTGACTCTGCCCACTTCACTCTCCCTCCTCCCCCCTCCCAATTCCTCTGCAAAGAGCTTTTCTTCTTAGTTGGCCGGCACTCAGAGGGTTAAAGGGAGCGACTCCGGATTCCTAGGGGGGTGAAGGCAGTGATGTCATTCAGGGGGAACGGACCAGAACGGGCGTTCCGGATCCTAACGGGCTCCGTGGCTGGTTCCGGGTTCCTGACAAGTGCCAATCAAAAGTGAGTTCCTGTTCCTAAATCATTTGAATGACACCACTGGATGTCCCCTTGCCCTGAGGAGACTCCCGCAGCTGCCGCAGGATGCAGCAGTACCCATTTTGGTACAGCTGGTCCTCTGGGACCTGGGCAGCTCAGGATTGGGCTGTAAATCTTGTTAAAATAACTGTTCAAAATGTAGTTATTTCACTTGTGTAAATATGATTATGATTATGAAACCTTTATTGGCATAAGCATTATACACATAACCCAATTGCTCCCTGTTAGGGGTTGTCATCATATGTACATAAATACATTGTGGATACATTGTGGACAAATACATTGTGGATGTGAGAGCTTTTGGGCCGGAGTAAAATTCCATGTATGGTGAAATTCCATGTATGGCCAATAAAATTCTATTCTATTCTATTCTATTCTTCTATTCTACACAAAATCTCATCCATACAGACTGTTTTATGTGGCGCTGGTTCTAGCCCAAAACTTCTGCTCAACTAGGATACATATAAATATAATGGATATATGAATATCACTTTATTCTTCTAACTACAGTAATGTCAAGATAATAACAGTCCCACAACTTTGTGGTTTCAGAACTGTGTCATACAAAACAGTTTTCTACACTGACATAATTTCCATGTAGGAAAACCATGCATTTGTATATAGGTTGGAAAGCTGCAATTGCCAGTTTCCCTACTGCAAAGTGATGTCCATGACCTAACCTTAAAATACAATCATAATCATCGACTTGGAACTAGGCAGAGCTCTCTCTCTCACTGGCACTGCGCTCACACCACTGGCGCTGTGTGTAACAAAAAGTGCCGTAAAGCACTTTACAGCTGGTGGGAAACACTCAGCGCTGGTGGGCAGGCCAGCACCAGTCGGCACTGGGCCTCTGCAAGTGATGAATGCCGGAGAAGAGCTCCTGGCACTAAGTGTCCCCACCAGGCAGCAGGAAGGCTTTTCAAGGCAGGGAAAGGCAGGGGAAAGGTAGAGGAAAGGCAGGGAGGGGTGGATCCAGGTGGAGGTCGGGTGGAATGAGGGAAGGATCAGGCCTGGAAGTGGGGTGGGGACAGCAGCAGACAATGCTACCCAATCTCATACCCCCCACCTCAGGCCACGGAAACCACAATAGGTCCCCTCGGTTCTGTGCTCACTAAAGAGTGGGTGCAGATCCAAGTACACCCATTGGGGCTACCAGGGCTAAGGGAATGGGGTAAGTGAACTGCATCAGCCATTTTGACACCACTGGACCCCTGGGCACTAGGGAAGCTTAGGACTGAGGTGCCTGTCAGTCTGGCTCTGAAGTAACCAGGATGGAAGATATGCCTGCAACTGCTCTGAGCTCTTTGGAGGAAAAGTGGGATGTTGTGTAAATAATTATACAATGACCCCACCCGGGCAAATTTTCGAATAGATTTTAGAAACATAGGTTACCATAGAAACACTTTTAGGAAGATATGAAGTCCCAGGGGTTCACAGATTAGCATTTTTTAACTTAAGTCTAAGATTAGAAAGACCTAACCCTTTACCATTTCCCAAAATACGTTAAGCAGTTGTGCACCTGAACCAACCTGGAGATGAAAAAGCAGATAATAGCCCACAAAGGAAGGAAACATCCCAGAGAAAAGATTGCTAATACCACTAATACCACTTAGAGATTCAATCTTCGCAAAAAGAAATGAGCAAGTCTATGGAGAAGTCAAGCTGCAACTTCTTTCTCCCTCTTGGCAATGCTACTGGCCAGGTCTGATCCCAAACCATTCTGCTATCTTTGGAGGGACCTACCAACACTAAAACTGACAGTCTGCTCTGAAATCTGTATCATATAGACGCATTTTTAAAATCAAGACATTTGAAAGTATCACAGAAAGTTGCCAAATTGACCAGAATTATCATCTTCTTCATTCCTTTCCAATTAAAATCCAGCAAACTCCATGAAGTTATGTGTGCAAGCACCACGCACACACATGCACACACGCCTACATATGCAAATACAGTTTTGTCCCTGAGAATCAGCTGTAGATGAAAGATGTCTGCCTTTAATACCAAATGTCAAATGTTGTGGAAGCACCTCGTGTTCTCTTTTTTCTGTAACTAGTGATATCATTGCTTTAACATTAGCCGTCTTGAAAGCGGCATTCCTTGCAGCTCTGACTAAAATTCGCACACTCATGGCCCAATCCTACCCACAAGAAATGCTGGCATGAAGAGAGCTCTGCTAGTGCGACCACTGTCCCAATGGCTATCATCTTTCATCAACAGAAGCAAACCCAATGCTGGTGCAGTGGGGCCAAAATGCTGCACTGCAGCAAACCAGGCATAGCCTAGTGCAGGCATAACCCTGGCAACATGAAAGGTGGAACTGAGGTGTGTCATGGGAGGGGGCAGAGGCACAGGCAGAGGAAATGTGAAATCCTATCCCACCCTGCGTAGCATGCACTCCCCTTTCATTCAAAAAATTGCTATGCCAGCAATAGGCCTGGTGTAGATTAAAAGATTCCCAGGGAACCATGCCCATGTGAAACACCTCTCAGCCCATCCACACCACGGAGCATAGGATACAGTGTCGCTAGCTGCCAATCACTCTCACATCACCGTATAAGCGCTGCTCTAGCACCCACACTGTCAGATCACAGGTCATGTGGCATGGGCTTACAGCACTTCCTTTTCTCAAGGGAGGGGGGACATTGATGAAGGGAAGCACAGTTTGCACAGTACCCTCACTTTGCACAAACTAAAGGGTGTGTGCGAACAGATAGATGGTTAACACTCGTCTTTCAGAACTGTCTTTCCAGGTTAGGATTGTGCTCTGAGTGTATGTGTCTTGGAGCTATTTGTCCCTTCCCTCATTTCCTCAAAGAATCTGGTCCATTCTCCATCTGTCATGAAACTGTGAACTGTGAAACTGTTCATGAAACTGTGGTCACAGCCAGATGTGACCTCAATAGGTGGTCCCAAGCCCCACCATTGATGAGAAAATGGGGGTTGCAGATATAGTACAGATATTGACAGGAAGGATCAGCAGGTGAAAAGGTGAATTCTTTTCATCTCTATCAATCCCCCACTACCTAGAAAATAGCCATTAATATGATTAGGAATCATATTTGCAGAGAAGAATTGTAAATGCCCCTGCCCGCAGTCACTCACATTCATGTTGTGAGGGAAAAATAGGGTTGGGAGCCCTATTTAGTATAACCTTCAGGCATAAGCCCTGAACCAAAAAGAAAACAAAGGGAGATGGTTAAAGCACTTGTGTCTTGCTCATTGCCTACTGTTAGAAACAAAGAGCTGAGCTTCACGGAATTTGCCTTGCCAGCAAGGAAAGTCTTATGCTGTTTTTCTTGTTTTTACTATGACTATTATTGATAAAAGAATCCTGGTATAAATCAATATGTTTGCCGGTCTTGCCTTGCTTTGACCAGTGTGTTTTGCTTCTTGCAAAATACTTCATGTTGGAGAAGTAAACTCAGGGTCATACTTTGTACTAGCCAATTTAAAAATCAGTCTATTGGTACAATCCTATTTAGGCCGTACATGGCCAAAACCCTCATTCCCATGACATTTTTATTTTATTTTTGAAGAATTTATACCCTGCCTTTCCCATGCCAAAGCAAATGCCTAAGGCGGTTTATATGGGCAGGCTAGTCTAAACCACAATTTTTCAATGGGGTTTTTCCAAATCTACAGTATTCTGCGATTCTCCGAATCCTCAGTCCCAGATGTAGCCTTCACTGTGTGATTCTGTCCTCTGGCCATGTGACAGTGAGCTTCAGCAGGTGATCATAAGTCCAGCCTGGACAGGTCCTCAAGGTTGGATTCCGTTCTTTTCTGGTTGGCCTTCTCACAACATTCCCAAACTGGCTACTCAGCTCCACAGTGACCCCGTTCTGCCACAACAGGTACTGCAATTTGTCACAGCCTAGCGTTCTGTCTCCCATCCAAAAATAGACCACAGATTCCCCTGCTTAGCTTCAGGCAGTACCAGCAGCTCAACCATCAGTCTACACTGATGCAGGGCTGCCCATAAGGCCTTTTATGGCTGTCATAGAACAAACAAGCTGGCATGGCATGGCATGGCATGGCATCTGCAAGTGGTGAGCAGCCTGGTACATACAACAGCAGACCAAGGACACCTGCTGACTCCAGTAAGTTAGCCCAGAGGGTGGGAGGAAGGTGGGAGGGGCAGAACAAGGCGGCCAGGGAAGGAACAGGGTAGCAATGGGGCAGGAAGGAGGGTAGATTAGGTCCAAGAAAGTGGTGGTATTGGCAGCAGCCCTGCACACCAATATCCTATTGCCTTTCAGGAGAAAGTCAGGTCAGGACAGAGTCCTATCTCCTGACATGTGTCCACGCCAATGTGCATCAGCACTATAGCTGGCACAGGTCCAAGTAGACCCAGTGGACCAGCACGGACTTTGGAGCAAGGGAACAAGTGTTCCCTTACCCCAAAGCAGCCTCCAGAGGCCAAAATCCCCTGTGCAATATCACGGGTGTGACACTGGGCTGACATTCAGTTCATTTATCTGCCTTTAGAAATTCCAAATTCATCTATAGTTTTGTTGCTGCACAGTCCAATGCATGTCAAAAGGAAGTCCCATTAAATTTAATGGATACTCCCTGGGAGTTACCACAGTTGTGGTAACAGCGAGCTAGATTTAGCCTTTCAGCCTTTTTGATTGGGCCTCTCTCTGATTCTACATATGATTCCTCTACCCCTCTCTTAAAGTGCCGTTATCACTGGAAAGTAGGTATTAAGTAAACAAGAGTGTGTGAAAGAGATGTGGGTGCAGCACTGGTCAAAGCAGGAGGAAATAAGCTGACACCAAGACAGGAGGCTAGACAAGGTAGAGAAACAGAAGATGGGTCAAAGTTGACAAAATTGAATGTTATCAACATCATTCAGATGCCAGAAGGCCAGAGGCCCTTCAAAACAAGAAGTATCCTGTCTGCAACTGGCAGAAGCCGAAAGATATCCAAGAAAGGGAAGCAACAGGCCTACAAAGGAGGCACCTGAGAATTTCCAGAGGTTAGGCCAGTACAAAACTGTCCAGATGGCATTTCCTTGCAGATCACCCAAGACTAGGCTGAGTGATGTGTACAGACGACTATATTGTGGAAGAACAGCTCCTTCTGAGAAGAACAGCCCAGGGGAATAAAAGACGAATCCCAAAGAAACATAGGAAGAGTTCTTCCATTGTGTCCTTGTAACCTAGCTTGTGTCGTCATCTCAGCATTGCAATGTAAAACTGCCTGTCCAGGGCACATGAAAGGTAGGTGAGTGTGATGAATTAGGGGACTTAGTTGTTGTTACCTCTTGCTATAAATAAATAAATAAATAAAATGTTTTCTATTTAATATAACTGACTGAACAGGGATTTCTTCTAGCAGAGGGATACGACCCCCTACTGGAAGATAGGACACAAAGCCCCTCCTTGGCGACCTTTGGAATTAGCATCCAAATATCCCTGAGGCAGCCCCCGTTGGGCTGAACCCCATTTGGCATCTGACAGTAGCATGCAAGCAAATGCCAGCACCCTCTGCCTGTCAGTAGGAGCTTGCCACGACTGTGCTAGATGGCTTGACTCATTCAAATGTTCTTCATAAACATGCCTATCTTTGTAGAGCTTCATGGAGGCTGGAGCAGATGCCAATTCCAATGAATTTCCGGTTCTTCCCAGATATGACACCTGCCTCAGTTCTCCAGAAGCAAATGACATTATATTTTTACATTCTAAAATAGAAATGGAAATATTCAAGATGCATGGTTCCCATGGTTCAAGATGCGTTGTCCTTTAAAGTTGTTTCTATCCCTCAACTTAATATGTATGGTTTGAGAGGTAAAGTTATGACCAGGAGAATGCCAGTGAAACTCAACAGTAAGAGGTAAATGACTAAGGGCACAAGCCTAACCAACTTTCCAGCACTGGGGTGAGGGCAGTGCAGCTCTGTGGTAAGGGAAGAAACCTTCCCTTACCTCGAGGAGGCCTCCATGACTCCTACATCACTGCAGGATGCAGCACATGTCTCATTGGCTCAGCTATGTCAGTGCTGAAAAATTGGTTAGGATTGCATCCTAAGGATCTGGATAGGGCACTCCCAAGGCATGCCAGATCCACGTCTCATCGCTAACCCCAGCTCCTTACTCTAAGCATACAGTTCTGGACGATAGCATAGAACCATGGTGTGCAAGCCCTCCTACCCACCTTTTTCCTGAGACACTTCACCCATGAAGTTCCCTGAGCCTTTCAATGGGAAGCGCAGCTCAATTTGCCTCACATTTTGCTTTAGACAAGATTCGCCAGCAATTGCAACTAGAGGCAGAAGCCATCTGAAAAGGCATCTCAGGATGCACAGGATACTCTTCAGCGAGGCTTAATGCTTTTTGGTCACTCTGATTTAGGGATTTTGGCCACTCTGATTTTTACAATTGAGCCAGTCCGGTGGTAGGCTGTGTTGGTTGAATCTGGAACTGTACCACTTCAAGCCTGAGGGAGTGTTTCTTTATAGCTCCCTTCAAGTAAAAGGGCTTGAAGATTCAAAGAGGGCACTGGGATGAACCTCTTGTGCCCACAGCACTGTATCTGAAGTGATAAGAGTCCAGAGAATACCTCAGTCTACTGCAGCCATTTCCACAGGAACATGAGTGAGGAGAGCAGATTCACACAGGCTGTCCCTGCTCTTGACCTCCATGCATGCATTCATTCGGAAGATGTGAGAATGAGACGGAGTGCTTAGGCTTTCTCAGTGTGCCCACACATTTGTAGGAGTCTGTTCGGATCTTCAGCTGAATGCATGAAGTTAGGGCTGGGGGTGGCAGCAGGTGCAAGCCCACTGCACCTGCCCTCCCACGTCCAGTGACTGCATGACGTTGTGTGAACAGAACTCATTCCGCATAACGTGTGGCTCCATTCACTGGTTTTAGTCCATTTTTACCCTGCTGTGTGGCTGATCTCCCCGACAGGCGTCCAAAGCGGCTCTTACAACGGGGATGCGAGATGGGTGGATATCACAACCCTTCCCATTATAGGTCAGGGAGGAGGAGTCCCGAACACGTTCCTGATAGTGAATGGCAACGGGCAGAAGAGCACCGAGTCTCCAATCCCCGAAGTGCGGTGATCTTGCTATGCGGCACATCCTTGTTGTGCCCACGGAATACCCCTCTCCTTCCCCACGCATAAAGTTGCACACCCCGACCCGCGGCACCCAGCAGTTCGCAGAGCCCCTTCTCTTCCTCATGTCCCCGCAGCGCCACGACTAGCCCATCCCGCTTTCACTTGCCCGCGCGCGGCCTCTCTTTGAGCACGACTTCCCGGCGCGCGGGGGGGGGGGGCGGGTCGCGACGACCTGTTTCCCGCCTCGGGGCCGGGAGGGGACGCGAGGCGTCTTCGCAGTCCTGCGAGGCGAAAGGAGGGGAGGGGGGAGGACAGCACAGCAGCCCTCTCCTCCGAGACCTATAGGGAGCGTGCGGGGCAGAGGGCGGACGGCTCGGTGGGCCGCGGCCGCACGAAGGCGGGGGCGGGCTCTGTCCTGCCGCCCCTACCCCGCTCCCTCTGCCGGTCCCTGCCGCCGCGGGGCTGCGATTCCTTCGCAGGGGGCCGGGACTGGGCGGGCCTAGAGCCAGAGGGAGGCGGCGGCTCGTCGCTCAGCCTCTCGCTGTCCCCGCCCGCTCAGCGGCAGCAGCAGCAGCAGCAGCAGCGCCTCTCGAGCCCGTGCGAGCGGCAGCGGCAGCGGCGCAGGCAGCTCCGAGCAGAGCGCGGCGACGAGGGTGCCCAGTCCGGCGCCTCCGCAGTGCTCCCGCTCCGCCCCGGCATGGTGAGTGAGGGAAGGAGCGCGCGCTTGGCTGAGGCAAGGGCATTGGGCGACCAAAGGGGGGGGCAGGAGGGTGGCCGGTGAGTGCCGCGGTCCGTGCAGAGCCCGCTCAGCCCGCGGTAGGTGCTGCTGTTGCGTGCTCCGGCTCTTGGTCCCTCACGCCGGGGACGGTGCCAAGGGAATTCCCTGCCGGAGAGCTCCTGGGCTGGCATCTGAACAGCCGGGGCTGCTGATACCCTACCGTTCGCTTAGACGCTGGAATGCCCCGCACAGCAGCCACACCTGCCTGCCCTCCTCCTCCTCCTCCTCCTCCTCCCTGGCACCCATCCCAGCTGTGGCCAGAGCGAAAGAGACCCTCCTTCTTGTGGAATCTCCCCCCCCCTTAACTCTCAGCTCCATTAGGCCCCCTTGGAGGGCAGCTCCAACGTCCCCACGGCCCCCTGCCCACCCCACCCCTGCTTTTCTCGTGGGCCAGGTAGCCTCTGACCTCTCTGTCTCTCTTGTAGCCCATCACTGGAGAAGCTGCTGTCAGAACGGGACGCGCAGAAGAGCCCATCTTTGCCCCAAGGCAGCCAAGTAGTGGCTCTTGCTTCTTGCCAGGATGAAGAGGCACCTCCAGAGTCGGAGGCTGGATCCAGGCTGCTGTCAGTGAAGCATTCAATAGCGACTCCATCTGCTTGCAAATCCTACTCCTCTTCACCTTCCATGGAGTGGCAGAGCAGAGGTCCTTGACTGTGCTGGGTTGGGCAGAGCCCCCCACTTCCCACTCTCTGCCGCTTCCACTCATCATGGGGTGGAGGCACTTGCTGCTGCTCTTGCCTCTCGCCCTGTACGCCCTGGCACTGCTACTGACCACCCAAGCAGCTGGGCCCCCACGGACACCCAAGGGCAACCGGACACAGGGGGCAGCAGCACCTCGACGACCCCCTAAGCTGGGCAAGGAGCTACAGAACCAGACACTGGCCAGCACAGCACCCTCTTCCGTACCAGCTGGTGGTGGGGGCAGCCGGGGGCGCAGTCCTAGTGGAGGGTCAGCAAGGGTGCCCGCCAGTGGCAGTGCAGGCAGCTCCAGCCCAGCGTATGAGACATGCATGGGCTACTATGATGTCAGTGGGCAGTGGGACAAGGAGTTTGAGTGCAACAACAGCCAGAAGGATTTCCGCTACTGCTGTGGCACCTGTTATTACCGCTTTTGCTGCAACAAGCGCTCTGAGAAGCTCAATCAGGACAGGTGCCGTAATCAGGGACCACGTCCCAGCACAGATCCAATGACCCCTGCCACCAATAATGATGGACCTGGTGATATACCCAATGGGTATGACCCAAATGAGGACAACACTAATGCCACTGTCTACATTTCGTGTGGGGCCATTGCCTTTGTTGTCATTGCTGGAATCTTTGCCAAGGTGGCCTATGACAAGGCGCGACAGCCACCGCAGGAGATGAACATCCACAGGTGAGAGCAGGGTGTGGATCCCTGAACCTATTCCCTTCCCTCACCCAATGCTTTTACATTTGCAACATTTATAACTCAACTTTATGGCACACATGTGATAGCAGGAGATGGATAGCTAGTCCCCTAGACCAGCACCCCACATATTTCTATAGCCTCAGTTCCAGCATAACCTTGGTGCCAATAAAACCCAAGAATAGAATGTCTTGGAGAGACCCAACTACTTGTAATGGTTGGATTATTGCCTTTCCTTAGATTTGCTGTTATGCAGAAGATGTGAGAAGGAGTTCCCTTTAGGATAGTTGAGACATACCTTCCACCTGCTGTGCCTCGCAGATACCTCTTTCCCCCAAAAGACATACATACATTTGTATACACTTTATGAAAGATAACGCTTCATCTCCAGGCACCATAACAATTCCAAAACAAATTACTTCACAGCCAAATAGGGACTGGAGAGCGCAGGACCTCCTTACCAAGCTATATATATATATATATTTTTTCATTTCATATGCGTTCTTTGATAAG
>JAJKFI010000120.1:1398488-1417348 GCA_029204185.1 Lerista edwardsae
TGTGTGTGTGTGTGTGTGTGTGTGTGTGTGTGTGTGTGTGTGTGTGTTTTGGCTGACAATTTATAATCAAAATTGAGTTCATAAATTCTTCTGATGCCAAATATGCATTCCCCAAACCACCTAGAACGGCCTCATGCTTTCAGGTCAGCTCCTAAATAAAGTGCAGACTGCGGTGATAGCTCCACTTTGGTGATAGTCTGTAGCAGAATAACCAGCATTGCAGGGAAAAACACTTCTTCCAACACAAGCAGATTTTCTTTTTCTGAGTTGGATTGCTCATTCTAATTTCATTCCTTGTGTGTGTGTGAGCTCCATCACCTCTGGTCAGACTGTGACTGTGTTGCTTATGTTGCCAATTTACCCATCCGTTTTTTTCTGTCTTTTTCATGCAGAGACTAACATGCTATTGTTTTAGAAGAGGGATGCAACAAAAGAGCTGGTCTTTTTTCTTTTGCTTAGCACTATGTGACGTTCGTCCTGTTGACAACAGAAGTTCGTAAATTAGCTCACCTGTCTTATAGCTATAGTTATAGCATGTTGGATGTGAGAACTGGCTCAGTTATGCATAACTTCTTCAACATGAGCATATGAGAGAGAGTAGATCTACCGCTCTGTCCAACGTGGTGCTAGAAATCTGGTGACAGTACATGTTTTACAGCACTGTCAGTTCTGATCAAGTAGTGTATATAGCCACAACCTCCTGGGCCAGCAATACAGATGGCAGGGGAGGGAGGGCCCTGTACATGGTGGCAGTAAAGAAGAGACCTGCCAACTGATAAGTCAGCAGTGTGGGAGGGCCAGGGCCATGTAGGAGGCTAGAAAGGGATGGCACCTGGCACAAATGACTTGTGCACGCCGGATGCTATCCCTTTGGAGCTGACATACCCCTGTCTCCTTAGATTTGCACCAACTGAAGAGCTGGCAAGCCATTGGCAATTGTGGGGCTTACGTAGGGATAAGGGAACATATTTTTCTTTACATCCCCCAAGCCACCTGATCAGCCCCACCTCCCACTATACCATGCAGTGCAGCCTGTTGTAGAATGGCTGCATGCTATGACAGGGGAAAGAATAGGATTGGGCTGCTAGTGTATTCTACTTTAGAATTCTGCTTGGCAAACAGACAGCAAACAAGAGAAATGCCTTGTTCTTCAAGTATGCCATCATTCTTCAGCATATTAGTGTTCCCTTTGCAATAGCTATAATTTTTTAGTGAATAAAGGCGCACAGTTTTCCAAGGAAGGAGGAATGGTATGAAGCCATATAGAATTCAGTCACCTAGTATGATCCAATATGTTTTACTGACTATGCTATTTATTTATTTATTTATTTATTTATTTGGATCCACACCTGTGCATGGCACTTTACAAAGAATGACATGACCTGCCACAAAGGCCTTAATCAGAACTGCACTGAAGCATAACATTCTCTTTCTGTTTTCTCCTGCTGGGGTTCTTTTATCAATAATTTTTGCTGCTCAATGGACCCATTTTTGGTCCAATCCTATCTAGTGTGTGGAAGGGTTGTAAAATGGCTTTTGGTGGCACATATAGCGCACCACCAGCAACCATTTTGAGTGCACTGCTGCTATTAGACCCCTCAAAAGTAGATGCAATGGCAGCCGAGAGGGAGCGGAACAGGCATGTTCCTGGGTGGGACACATGGTAGCAGACGAGGGGTAGAATTGGAGGCTTTAGCAAATTTCCAGATATTATTTTTAGCACAACGGACTGAGCCATTTTGTGCAAGGAAGTTAACAGTGCAATTCTAACATGCTGCCCCTCCCCGAGCCAGCACATTGTATCTTTGTAATGGCCTTTGTGCTATGCATGTTATGCTCATGCAAGTTATGTTACTCTGACTGCGCAATCCTACCCAAATCACTCCTCTGTCAAAGCAGACATGCCCCTGGAGTGTTCTCTCTATCCACAATAGGGTGGCAGTTTTAAAGATTAAAGATAAAGGTTTCCCCACGACCGAATGGTCTAGTCATGACTGACTATAGGGGGCGGTGCTTATCTCCATTTCAAAGCCTATAGAGCCGGCGTTTTGTCCGAGGACAATCTTCCGTGGTCATGTGGCCGGCATGACTGTACGTCGTAGCGCACGGAACGCCTTTACCTTCCCACTGAAGTGGTCCCTATTTATCTACTTGCATTTAGGTGCTTTCGAACTGCTAGGTTGGCAGGAGCTGGGACAAGCAACGGGAGCTCACTCCGTCACGCAGTCCTGAACTCCCAACCTTCCGGTCGGAAAGCCCAGCAGCAGCGGATTAACCCGCTGCACCACCACATCCCTTTAAAGATTAAAGATTAGGATTGCACTATTAACTTCCTTGCACAAAATGGCTCAGTCCTATGGACACGGCAAGTTCTGTCAGTGGAATTATTTGTATCACAGGCAATACAGGACAAATCCCCCAAACACAGTTGCAGCTACATTCCACGTAGCACTCGCATTCATAACTGATGTGTTATCCAGGGAAAAATCTTTTTTTTTTTCCAGGAGCAAAATCTAGGAAAATGTCACGTCCTTGCAACAGAAGTGCAACTTTCATAAAAGACAGCACCACAGATGGGAAGCAAGCATTCATGCCTGCATTCCTTGTGCTAAAAATGATAATCTGGAAACTCTCTAAAGCTGTGATTTTATGCACATGCTCTGGAGGAGGGGGAGAATCCGACCAGAACATAAACAGTGAGAATTTGCATTTGAGTCAACATGCAAAGTATTGAACTGAATTGTTTTAGTTCTGTTGCTGAGGGGATATAGCTCATTGACCAGAGCAGGAGGTCAGGATTCTTATCTTTGCTTTTTGTGATCCAAAACAGACTCAACATGCAGTTGCAATTTGCTTTTTCTTGAAGGTTTGTATTTTGTTTTAATGAAAAAGCAACTTTGGAAGGAATGTCAGAATGACAACAGAGGACTGTCTTAACCCTCTCCCTTTCTGTCATTTATCTGCTCAAAATCAACTCCCTCCTGGCTGCTTCCCGCCACCCCCATGGAGAAAATCGTGATGTAGGGTGCCTGTATTTCCCCCCTTCCACACACATGTGCACAATGAGAAAACAGCTGAGATGGGCCAGTTTTGGACAGAGAAATTGAAAGATAGGAAAGGATTAAGCAGCCCCTCCACTCTGCTGTTCTTCCATTCAAACTCAGAGCTGCCCAGGGCAGCTTTTTATTAAAGAACCAGACCATACAGCAGCAATTTTCAACCTTTTTCAGCTTGCGGCACACTGACAAGCCACTAAAACTGTCAAGGCACACCATCAGTTTTTGACAATTGGCTCACCATGCTGCTAGTGGGAAGGTCACATCCCTCCATGGCCCTACTAATAAATGACCCTCCTGTGGCACACCTCCAAACCATTGGAGGAACACCAGTGTGCTGTGGCACAGTGGTTGAAAATCGTTGCCATAGAGGAAAAAAAAAGAGACACGTGCTTGCATATCACATGTATTTTGGCCCTGAGATTCTGACAATTCATGGTGCTGTTTCTAATTAAACCTTTCCCCTTCTGTAAAATATAAAAGGTAAAGGCAAAGGTTTCCCCACGACCGAATAGTAGGGGGCGGCTGTAGGGGGCGGTGTTCGTTTCTAAGCCTGTAGAGCCGGAGTTTGTCCTTCCGTGGTCATGTGGCCAGCATGACTATATGCCGTAGCACACGGAACGCCGTTACCTTCCCACCATACCTATTTATCTACTCGCATTTTTAGGTGCTTTCGAACTGCTAGGTTGGCAGGAGCTGGGACAAGCGAGAGGAGCTCACTCCATCACGCCAGCCTCCATCAAACTCCGTTCAACTCCGTCGAACTGCCAACCTTCCGGTCAACAAATTCAGCAACAGCGGTTTAACCCGCAGCGCCACCACGTCCCACAAAAAATATATCTGTAAAATATATCCTATCTCAAATACGTGTACTTACAAATAAATATAGCATGCATTTCAGCAGGGTGCAGGTGTGAGATGTAATTCAATTTCCCTTTGGGTCTGAAAAAGTTTTTTAAAAAATCCAAAATCCTGCAGTTGGGGCAATGTTTCGTTTTGTTCTGTTTCATTTCTTGTATCTATGGGAAGGATTTGCAAGAGATATGCAAACATTGCCCTGTAAAACTATGTTTCATTGAACCCTCCCTGGTGGGATGATGGCCAAATGGGGAACTGTAAAAGAGGGTTGGCGAAAAGGGTTGGCGAACTAGAACTTCTTGCTCTAGTTCTGAGCGACCACACAGGCAGTTCTCAGGTGTGCCTTTTTGCTGGATTATGTTGCACATTTAAGAGCTTTGCCTCAATATTATAGGATCTGTCTCTTACTACGTAGCCTCCCAATAAACAAAGAGCTACTTTGTATGTTGTATCCATTATAAATTCTCTCTTTTGGATGCCCACAATTCCCTTGTGCCCAAAGTATGAGGATCTGAATCTAAAAAGCTGATAGGAATAGATACTTGCACATAAGAGTGGTTTGGGAGCAGAGAGAATGTTGCATTTACCTTATAGATGGTATTTGACTAGGCCGCTACCAATTCTCAGTTGGAAAATCATGGCTTTGGTATAAGCTGGATAAATCCTTAATTTGTTTAAATCAGATCTCAGGATCTTGGTGTCAGGCAAGCTCTGCAGAAAGTCTGCAGAAGGTCAAGTTCAAGCTGTGGCATCTTAATGATCTAATATTGTATGTGGCAGCTTCTTATGTTCATACAGCAGTTCTGCATAATGATAATGCTACCCAAATGGCAGAATTAATTATTTGGCACAGAATTCAGGACCTTGAGAATTTCAGGTTTTGCTGTTTTTTTTCTTTTTCTTTAAAAACATGTTTCTGATCCTTATAGATATGGAGATAAACTAGACATTACATGGACAGTTCCTGGTGAATTCTCAGAAAACAGAAAAACAGGATTTCCAGAAGCCAGGGATGGATGTTCAGTTCTCTGCATAGCTTCTCTCCCCTCCCTTGTGGCTACCAGAAGTAGAAAAAGTTATGCAAAGTAAGCAAAGATATGCAAATCACACCTTAGGATTTTGATGCAATTTATGTGCAATTTCAATACAAATCCAGTCACAAAATTTGGGTTACTGTGGTACAGATTTTGATTTAGAGGCTGTACACACAGTCAAGAGAATTTATGCTTTCAATTCACTCTCATCTCTCCGTCCTGCTGCGGGCAAATCCCAGCACAGCAGGACACCTCTGTGTTGCAAATATACTTTTCAAGAATTATATAGTGTGAAATAAAAACAATAAGCCATGTTGTCCTTCTAGGACACTAGTACTCACAGTGCTTTGGGGAAGTTGGGTGAAATTTTGAATTAGAGCAGTGTTCTTCAACCTATGGGTCGGGACCCCCATGGGGTAATGAAGTGTCATTTGTGGTATCATGGCAGCCTTTCAAAGCCTGTGCAAGAAGGGGGTTGAATCCAGTCCAATAATGCCAGTGACTTATCAAAACTCAGCTCTTGCTATAATCCTGCACAGCCTTGCTGTCTTACCCTTCAGCTCCTAAGGCCAGTCCTGCTTAGGCTGCTACCTCATAGGATTGTCGTGAAGATTCTACAGATAGGGGGAATGGGGCTGGCAGAGGCAGGGGTGGGTGACAATGGAGGCAAATTTGGTCCCTGGGGTTGAATTCAATATATAAATATACTTTATTTATATTGTTATATATTGGGGTCACGGCATGAAAAAGGTTGAAGACCACTGGATTAGGGCAATGACCTTGCTTACTGTGCCTATGAATAGCACCTTGTAGCTGGAGAAAGGAAATGATTTGCAATGTGGACTAGATCTGAAACTGAAACGATGTATTTAAATGACTCATTTCACCTAACATTTGCAGGCAATCACAATGCATTAGGGCAGTGTTTCTCAAACTGTGGATCAGGACCCACTTGGTGGGTCACGACCAGATGTCAGGTGTGTCATGGAAAGCTGAAAGCAGCCATCTTGGAAGCTGCAGACCTTATTCTTGCTATATTTCTGTTGTGAATGTTAACAGTTTGAATTTTCAAGTGAGAGGTTGTTTTTTATAAAATGTTTTTAGTTCAGTGCTTTTTCATAATATTTTGTTCTAATCTTGCTTTCCATCAGGAATGCTCATGGCTGTACAGTTGCTGCAGTCTAAGAGTGCCAGTTTGCATTCCATGAGTGTCATTTCATTATGTCACAATGACGGCACTTCCTGCTTGATTGTCATTTCTTGCTATGACATCCCTTCCAGGTTAATAGCATCACTTCCATTGGGTCCTGACATGAGTGCCATTCTAAAACGTGGGTTCCGGTCTAAAAAGTTTGAGAAGTACCACATTAAGGAATTCCACTGTTTTCCAGTTTACTGGTAACACATTGACTTTAGGCCCATTTCCCTACTTGAGAGAAAAGAGCCTATCATCCTCTATACGCTTTAAAACATCTCCCTTCCAAGCCAAACTCTTGTGCCCTCTCTGTGTCTTAGAAGAGACTTTGTAGCTCTTGGCTACACTGAGAAAGCAATCCATGTGATTCTTTTCATTCTTGTTCTGTGGAGTCTAAAAAGTCTTACAGTACAGATGAAACATCTTCCAAATACCTGTAAAAGCAGCTTACTGTAGGAAATGCCTTGAGTGTTACAGCATTTAATGCAGATTTTTTTTCATAAGGAACTTGGGTATCATCTTGCTTGTCACCCCACAGGTCTCCCACAGATAATTTGACTTTAAAAAAAAAAAAGTCTGGTTATCTCACCCTTATTTCTTTTTCCTCTCATGCTTCCGAATGCAGTTGGTGTGGCCAGATGCAATTGAAGTTTTCCTTTTACCCCACCCCCTTGCCATTCTATGACATTTGCAGAAAAAATTCAGGCAAGAAAAAGAAACAAACAAACAAAAACCATTTGGATGCTGCTTATCTGTTTAAAATAGAAAAAAATAAGAATGGGTAGGAAACACAATATTATCCTATTTGCAAATCAAGACAAGCTCTAATTCATCACTTTGTCCTGAACTCTGACAAACAGAAACAGATTAAATTTAAGTGTTCCTTGATTGCTTTTTCCAGCCAACTTTTTAAATGGAAAAGGAGGTGCTGACTTGGGCAAAGTGCCAACATAGTAGTATTCTTGTGCAGCTCCCATTCGTTTTGGGAGAACGTGCACTGGATACATTAGAGTACTGTGCCCCAAATCAGGTCACTTAGGGCGCAATCCTAACCAACTTTCGAGCACCCAAATAAGGGCAATGCAGCTCCGAGGCAAGGGAACAAACATTCCCTTACCTCAAGGAGGTCTCTGTGACTACTAGTTCACTGCAGAATGCAGAACATGAATCATTAGCACAGTTATGTCAGTGCTGAAAAGTTGGTTAGGATTTTGCCCTTAATGTGTTTGCTCAAAGCATATTCCATTTTTTTCTTTCCACCCCTGCTGCCAGTCCATCATGAAGCAGTGGTTCCATGGTTGAGCATTCAGAGATTCTTACATGCAGTCATGTGCGTACAGTGCAAGGATCTGTGGATTGGGATACTAATCCCATCACTAGATAGGAAGAGAACAAGACCTCTGACTCCTCAACTAAAGCCATGGATGGGGAATTATCTTAAGAATGAAGCAGCAGTTTGTTCAGATTTCATTTGATTCGCAGGGCAAGTAAGACTGCAATCATCCCCACAAACTCACTGTGGAACAATGACATGCCCTCTGTCAGCAAGCACGCAGCCTAAATTGATCCCTGCAAGGGAGGGAAAGAAGGCACCACATGCGGCAGGATCCTTTCCTGCTCTGGAACGTTCTACTCCACCTCCAGGTGTCCCAGCCCACCTGCCACTAGGGGGCAATGCCACTGTGAATCAGTGCATTATTTGCAGGCTGTTGCTTATGCCAAGTATCATTTTCCCATTCCTATTAATCATGAAATCAAAATTGCCATAGTTATTAAGATGTTTTATCTTTGCATTTTACTAGCCCTGTGTTGTTATTTGAGCAGAGTACCTGAATTGGTGAGCTAAAAGGTGCGGTGCTACGCACTTCACAGTTCTTGTTTATTGTTAGATAGTGGCCACTATCCCATCAAGGGACAAGAAGCTAAAGAAGCCACTGATACAGTAGTGGTATCTAAAGCGGGAGGAACCGGAACACTGGGCGGGATGTACGGTTGATTGGCAGCCCGTCCGTTCCGTTCCACCGCCTGGCCGTCCGCCATGCAGGCTGCCCCCAGGTGACGCGCCCCACCACTGCTCGCCCAGGCACCCGGCACGCCCCCCCCCGTCTCCCCTGGCGAGCAGGCGCCCCCTCCGAGGCCAGGGCAGCCCGCACGGCGGGCGGGCAGGCGGTGGAACCAAACAGACGGGCAGCCAATCACACATAAGTCCCGCCCAGCGTACCGGTTCCTCCCACTTTAGATACCACCACTGCACTGATACTATCTGGAACCTTTGTTTGCAGCTCTCCATAGGTTCTTAGAAAGCATTCTCAGAGTCTTGGGTGGCAGTGGGTAAAGACACAGTGAGAGTAGGATTACGTTTCTTTTGCACCTGCTGCAGCATCCAGACCATTAGAGAAAACAATTTGAAAAGGAGGACATTCATTGAAGTTTTCACTTAATTTATGAGTTCAGTATGTCAGCAAAGGCTCATAAAATGCTACATTATGGCAGGCTGTACTGTGATCACGTAATATATTTTTCTTTAAACTGGAATGCTACATAATAGCTTCCAAGGCAGTAAACTGAAGCTGGCGATGAAAGTGAGATGTTTTAGCATGGCTTTCACTTTTGGCGTTATGGCTCTAGCCCATGCTTCCCAAACTCCATAGGCAGTCTGTCTAGTGAATGGACAGCTGCCAGATCATGAGACCATGGTTCACCCCATGCAGAAAGTCCATGGCTCACTCCTTGGCATCTGCAGCAAGGGATGGGAAACAGTCTGTGTAACTAAGCCAGGAGACCACTGCCCACCCATATAGACAGTGTTGCCCTAGGTTGGAAACAGTGTTCTCACTCAGCTTAAGGCAGCTTCCTTGTGCACCCAAGAATGAACATGGAACTGCTATGTTCTCTCCCCCCCTTTAAAAAAAAGTTAAAATATTATTTTTTTAACATTTTCAAATTATATAAATAAGTAGAGTGACACTACCTTTTCATCTTTCTGGGAGCAAAAGGCATATTGTGTCACATCATGGAGAGACGTTCAGTAACGCTTGCATGTCGTTCATTTTGTTTCATGTGAGTACCTTGCACTACCTTCCCTCCTTCCTTCCGTCTTTCCAGGGCTCTGGCTGATATTCTCCGGCAGCAGGGACCAATCCCCATAGCACACTGTGAAAGAGAGACTATCTCGGCTATAGATACCTCCCCCAAAGACAACACGCCAATCCGAACATCCTCCAAAAACCACTACACACCGGTGCGCACCTCCAAGAGCAACCCAGGTAAGAGCTGCACTTCCTCAGTCTTCCTGTGAGCGAACTTCATGTGCGGTTTATCGAAAATGGCTCAAAACAGAGAAGCAGAGTACCATGTGAGGAGTATGTGCATTGGACACTGGTATCTGGGGACTCATAAAAAGGGACTGAAGGAAGCTTGCGTCTCAAGTTACAAGTGCAATGGTTCCATAAGAAATGCAATTGCTCTTGCTCAGGGTGGTTGTAATGATGTGCAGACTTTTTGAGATGCATAAAGTTAGGCCAGCACATTAGGAATTTTGTGGAGTCCTGAGCTTCCCTCTGTTACAACAAAATGTGCCATTTCAACAAGTGTCTTCGGCGGAGTAATGAAACTATATTTCAAGTTCGTTTCTTCATTCATCTGCAGAGTTCAGGATATGCCAGGAAAATGTGCTTGCTGTTCAAGTTTGTTTCATTGATGTCGGCAGCTGTGGGGTGGAGAGAAAGGTGGTGTGTACAGACTAGAGATTCTGCAAATATTCATGATTTTTGGCTCCAGAAGCAAAAGCCCTATGTTTATCGATATATGGGGTTACCAGATACAAACTGGGACAGAGTGCCTGTACCTTTAACCATTGCATAAAAGAAGGGATTTGGGCAGGTGCAGCTCATCATGGAAGGGTTTCAAAAGCTGCACCTGCCAAAATTCCCTCTTCTATACAATGGTTAAAGGTACAGGCACTCTGTCCCAGTTTGTAACTGGTAACCCTGTCAATATAGAAAAGTGTTCTAAATAAAGCAATAGGTTTCCAAATTGTTATTGTGGAGAGGGAGGAAGGTAGAAGGGGGCAATATGCAATTAAAAAAGAAAGGTGTGAAATAGCCCACTATGTGCTTTGAATGAAGAATGAGGTTGACAGTGGCGTTCCTAGGGCAGGGGCAATATGCATTTGCAGGAGCCTGAGCTCCTGTGTAAAGCAGCCCCTCCCCTTTGCTTTCAGAGCCATTCGTGGCTTGGAGAATCGGAGGTTTGAAATGGTGCAACATGCACACATAAGTCTATTGAGCATGTAGTGGTCATCCATGATGCAAAACAACCTTTGGGGGATTATGAAAATAATATATCTGCAAAAGGTTCTGTGAGCATTGCAGTGCCAGGATTTGAGAAAGCAGAAGTATCTATGCCGTGTATTGGGAAGGGGGAGAATGTAAGATTTCACACATCCATACTAAAGATAACAAAGGCAACAGCATGCCTACCATATGGATGTGAGCAATGGGCCTCCTTTGAAGAAGTAGTTCCTCCATTCTGCATGGTCATCAAGGGAATTCACCGTTGGCTGTTGTGAGTTAGATGTAGAACATGGTGGTGTGTCTAAGATTACAAGAAATCTCTCTAATAGGTCTATTTATCAGTATTCCTTTGGCACCATCACCGAGGCACTAATTGTTCAATCTCTACATTAAAGCTCCATCTCTTATAGTTGCATGCTTAAGATAGTATTTCATGTTTTCCCTTCCCTGAGTGCTACACAAATCACAAATCACAATATATTAATAATGCTTAGCATTCATGTAGTGTGTTTTGCTGAGTACTCAAAACATTCAGTAATCCTCAAAACACCTATGTAAGATAGGCCATTATTATTATTATCTTCTTTGTTCAGGCTAGGGACTAATACCCCAATACTATAAAGGATTAGTCTACCAGATGGAGTGCAGTGTGAATTCTGCTGTTGCTAAATGGATGTTAATGGTGTGCGCAGCACTCTGTTGGCGGCCATTTTGCACAAGCTGCCACAACAGTGCCCAACTCTGACACTGGATTCTGCTGGGCTCACTGAACCCGGGACATCAGTGGTGTGGGTGGGAGAATGGTAAAATGGGGCAGATCAGGGGGGTGGCAGGTGATGTGATGGAGGCAGGAGGGAAAAATGGCGCATGCAAATCATATTCCAAATGATTGCCACAAATATTCCTTGGCAGTCGCTCACTGGTTCCCATTGGTTCCCCTGTCAATGATAAATCTAACGGGAGGACCATCTCTTTGCATAGCAGAACATGAAGCCCTATGATAAGGGTCTAAGAAGTTGCAATGTGTAAGCAGCCTATGTTGTAGCTGCCAAGCAGTACTCATGGATCTGGAATATAGCTGATTCTCTGTTCTGTACCTTGTTTATTTACAAATTTATACCCTGCTTTATCTCCCTGATGGACATCCAAAGCAGCTTGAGAGTGGTCATGGAGAGAGAGAGAGAGAGAGAGAGAGAGAGAGAGAGATGTCAGTCACCTGGCGTTACACTGGTGTAAAATGGTAACAAAGGAAATAATGGCTCTTCCAAAATTTGTGACTTTTGTCACAATGCTCCTTCCAATTGTATAGGGTTGGGTTACTTTTCCCCCAGATAATGTATTAGTACCTTGATTAATCTTGACTCAGACCAAGTAGTGCATTGTGACCTTCGTGGCTGGGAATCCTTTGACCTGTCCTTGTTCACCCACCAAGTTCAAATCAGCACCCTAAAGGTGCTATGTAAATGCATAACAACTGACATTTGGAAGAAGAATATAGGGAAGTGTTGTCGCAAAAGAGTTTCCCACCTTGCTTAATGGTACTGATTGTTCAAGGGCTTGTAGACAGAAGGGGTCTGCTCTATCTTAGCATTCCTTTGCTTGCTAGCACATGCTAGTGTGGTTCTGAGCAGATATTGCTCCACGTTGGGTATGTGCTGTTTTTCAGCACACTTCACATCATCTGCATCAGTCCTTTGGCACCTTCACATCTGAAGAGCAACCTATTGACAGGATTACAGCTTTGAATGCAGCAAGCAACTCAAGTTAGACCTCTGATTAGCCAGATATAGCTGGGGAAGGCTTTTAATAAGCCATTTAAGTTAGGATGTTCCTGATGTGAATACACACAAAGTGCTGTTTTCAGCAACTGCTTGTACCTGGGGGCATATTCTGAGCTTAGTCTGCATGCAAAACAAGAGCAGAATATGCCCTTGATCTTTGAAAAAGATTTAACTAACGTGCCCACCCAGATGTAGGGTTGCCGGCATGGGAAACATTTTCTCATTTAATCCATATACAGATGAGAAGAGATTTTGAAGCCAAAGCCAGCTGTCTCTGAACTGGCAGATGAGAGAAAAGTCTTATTTTGGTATACACGGCTGTGTTGGCCCATGTAGAAATGGGCCATGGACTGTTTAAGGACCCAAAACTGTTTTCTTGGGAATATAAATGGAGGGCAATTTAAAAAAAAAACATGATGAGAAAATGTGAACAGCACTTTCAAATTACTTGTCAAGAAGAATGTGTTCAATGGCCACAAAATTTCTACAACTTGACATTCAAAAAAGGAAAGGTTGAAGGAACATAGATCCTGGTTTCAGCCTGACATTACAGCATTTCTGCACTACTGATTTGCTTCAGGTTAGGGCTGAGTTGAAGTTAATTTAATCCATAACTGATTTGAGCATCATTCAGATTTGAAAACATCTGGGTATTTGCACAAACACACTGTCTGTGTGTTTCAAGGGTGTTTAATATACAAGTTGCACAGTTTTAAAGAGCAAAGTCCTAAATTTTAATATAATACAAAAAATGGTTAAGGATAAACACCTGTCTATTGCACCTATAATCCTCCAAAGATTTTAGGGTGATGTATATAGAAATAACCCCATTTTGTCTTCATAGAAACCCTGTGTGGTAGGTAAGACTACGAGCAAGACTTGCCTTAGATCACTAAGGGTTTGATCCTATGGCCCTTTTTGCCAGCGATACTTAATCATTGACTAAAAATGTCTCAAACGCACCGTAAAGCATGTTTGCAGCACTACAGAGGGCTCCACAGCCTGTGCTTGGCCCAGCACCAATGGCGCTGAGCCTCAGCACCCCAGAGCCACTGCCATGGCAATCGTGGTGTTATTGAGGGCTGGTGGCACGCTTTTGGGGGCATGGGGAATGTGGGGGAAGGGCAAGGGAAAGCAGGACTGGGCGGGAGAGGAGAGGATTGAGCTAAAGCAGGGGGTGGGACTGGCAGTGGGACTCCACTATATGGTGCTGCTCCAGTCACCACCAGCAAAATGGCTGGCGGAAAGTGGAGTAGCCCCATTGCGGGGCCTGCAGCTTTCCTCGGGGGGGGGGAAGGACAAATTTCCCCTTCTCCCGAGGAGACCCCAGCAGCTACTGTGGCTCCCATGGGAAGAAATGGTCACCATTTTGGCATCGCTGCTTCTCCAGAAGCTCGTGAGCTCTGGATGGGGCTGTGAGCTTCACAGCTAAGCGGATCCAATCCAAGTACAACACTCTTGCTACTGCTCAGTCCATAGCATTAATTCAGACACCATTGTTGCCATATGTGGGCCATTCTGATATATCGTCATACCACCATGCTGGACCTAGCAGTTATCCAGGGCCTCACACAAGGAGGGGGCCATAATAACACTGACAATCAATACAATCCAGCTGAGAAGAAAATGGCATTGAAATAGGGTGTAATGAGATGGAAAGCAGAGTTCAAATGGACCTTCACCCTTGGGTCTCCTGAGCAGCGATTTTCAATCAGTCTGCTGTGGCACATTGGTGTGCTGCAAATGGTCCACAGGTGTGCCATGGGAGTTTTGAGGAGGGCCATTTGGGGAGGGCCAAAGGGCTATTGGGGGATGTGAACCCCCCACCAGAAGCATGGTGTGCCTTATCAAAAAATGATGGAGTTCCTAGACAGTTTTAGAGACTTGTCAGTGTGCTGTGAGATGAAAAAATTATATATACTAGAGGCTTAAAAAGGGCTTGTACCCTGATGTTTTTCCTAACCAAGGGCGCAATCCTATATTGCGCCAGAATGGTGAGGCCGACTTGGCAGCGCCATATCCGACGCTGCATAGGAGAGGCTGGAGTCCCCCTCCCATGGCAAGGGAGCATTCACTCCCTTTTTGTAGGGGAGGCTGCAGCCTTCCCTATGTGCTCCTCAGATCTGCGCCAGCTAAAGAGCGGGAGCAGATCTGAGGAAACCGCGTGGCCCGAATTGGGGCCTCACGGCCTCGCGGACAGGCTTAGGATGTGGCCGTATGGCCATCTCCCAAGCCCACCCACGTCCTGCCCAAGTCCCGCCTCCCTCCCTCCCACCAATCCCCGTTCTAATATGGGACAGAGCCTCCCTTGCGCCGACCATCTTCGGCTATCACCTATCTGGCTTTAACTTGTGTAGGCATATTGTGTTCTTTGCAAAATTGTGCATTTTTGTTTCCTGAGCTTTTGCAATTGCATCGCTTGTGCACAGTGGCAACACACACATCCTTTTCAAAGGGAAGTCTGTGAGGATGGCAAACCCCCCCCCCTTCTCCTCACCACCAATTTCCAAGGAACAGTGCTTGGATAAAAAGGCATCACTGAGAGTTTGAGAGCAACCTTTTTAGTCATGGAGTAGTCTTCCACTCTGTATATACAAGGCTTTCTTATGATTCACCAGCAGGTAAGATGGTATGGATCCTGCAGTGTAAGCAGCGGTGTCATCCGGCAACGAGCTGCCGGAACGCTAGGCGGGACTTACCGCCTGATTGGCTGCCCGTCCGTGCCGTGTCGCTGCCTGCCCGCCCGCCGCGCGGGCACCCCCTGGCTTCGGAGGGGGTGCCCGCTTGCCTGGGGGGCGCGCCGGGTGCCTGGGCAAGCAGCGGAGGGGTGCACCAACCGGAGGGAGCCCGTGTGGCGACACGTCACGGACAGCCTGTCAATCAAGTGGTAAGTCCCGCCTAGCGTTCCGGCAGCTCGTTGCCGGATGACACTACTGAGTCTTGTGTGACTTTGAGCTGTGGTCTAGGCATAACATATAATGCGAAAAACTGAAATGGAATGAACATTCTGTATATGCGACAAAAAGTGAAGGAAAAATAATGCAGAAGATTTATACACAACAGTAAACCATTGTGAAACAAGCCATTACTGTCAAGGATAACAGCAATAAGGGTATTTTCTTCCTTTGAAAAAAATAATACCAGAAATAATAGAGAACAGGGACTTAGCTCATAGTAAATGGATATAGAAACCATTAGGATTGATGTAGAGACGACAGGATTACATGACATGTTAAATTTTATGTTTCGAAGGAAGAACATCAAAATTGGATCAGCTATTTTCTGGCCTTCGTTATCTCTATAGAAATAGTCAGTTCAGGTCAATGTAGAATTGTATGCAGGCCAAGTTTACTTTTATTTGACATTGGCTTTATTTAGCAGTTGGTGGAAAAGAACCTGGATAGTGATAGACAGGGATATCTCTGAATACCCAGGCAGGTAACTCGCACGCCTGTTTATTGGGTACTTGACCGCAGTGGCAGCCGTAACAGGCCCCTGCTGCCCAATTTTCTGATGAACCTGACAATCTGCAAGCAGGCAACTTGATTTTTATCTGCATCCATAAAAGCCACGTGTACCTAAATCTTGAGATTGTTCTCTAAATCACAAGAATGAATGAAAAATGCATTCAATATTTTATTTTGCTTTTTGGCATACTTTGACCCAGCAGCATGTAGCTCAGTCAGTCATAAGAACCCATGCCATTTTCCTCCATGAAAAGATGCAGCTTACTTGGCCCACAATAATCCATAACAGCCCAACAGACTATGAGACTTGGGGTGCAATCCTCACTTGGAGTTAGGCCAGCACAGCAAAGTTTGCTGTTTGGCTGCAAAGTTTGGCTGGCAGAAGGGACACAGTAAAGCGCATTTGGACCACTCTCTGAGTCAGGGAGGATGGTGCTGTGTGCTGGACTCTCTGGTCCAAACATCCTTTACGGTGTCCCTTGTGCCTGCCAAACCTTGCTAGCCTAACTGTGCCGGCCTAACTCCAGGTTAGGATTGTGCTCTTAGTCACATGGGGGTTACAAGGAAGATCCAAGTTCCCCATTTGTAATACTGTACTTCAAAGCCACCAAGTCCCATAATTACCGAATCTGGAATTCAGATTTCATGCACTTGCAGTCTGTTCAGTCTATTCCAAACTAGGGCCCATTCTCCAACTTTTTTTTTACAGTAATAAAAATAAGAGGTGAAAAATAAGAGGTCCTTCCATTCCTACTCCCTTATCTGAATGGCAATGACAGGGAGGTCTCTTCCTTCCTTCCTAGTTTCTGGAATGCTGCTGTGACATCAGGATCCCCAGGGACTATAATTTTCCCAGGGCACCTGATATTTTCACTGTAGAGCTAATTGGTGTAGGCGCAATGTGCCATGGAAACAATATATTCTAGAATCTCTCTGAGCTGAGTTAGGCTGGCATAAGCTAAGCCAGTAAAGTTTGGCCAGCACAAGGGACACCGTAAAGTATGTTTGGACCATACAGACGAGAGCCATTCTCCCTGACTCAGAGAATAGTCCAAAAATGCTCATGGGCTCTGAGAGGAGCGGTAGTGCTGAAATGACTACTAGCATAATGGCAGCTATTTTGCTGGTGGAGCAGCCCGACACTGGGAGCCCAACATGGGGCTCAGGATGCAGCAGCGAGTGTTGCCACCAATCCCATCTGCCTCCTGAGGCTACTCCTCCCCTTCCTTCACCCTATTCCACCCACCTTCTACCTCCCCTCTCCCTGAAACTGCTTACTGGCGAATGGTGCTGCAGGGGCATCAATCTTATCATTGTTGCCGTGCTGAGTACCAGTGCCAACTGACATGGTGCCAGCTCTCCCTCCTCACCAGGTGCCATAAACATGCTTTACAGCACCTTTACAACACCTGGAGCCAGTGCTGAGCAGCAGTGCTTATTACGAACCCACAGGATTGGGCTCTCTGTTTAGCGGATGGTGTTGCTTGAAGTCTGTCCTAAAATTCTGCTTACTTGTTGAAGGGTTTAAAAAAAACACAATTAGGCCCTTTACAAAGCTTTCGTAGCTAACATTTACCAAAAAGGAATATTGGAAAAAAAAATGGCCATTTCTTAGACATAATTGTATTTCACTGAGAGGAAATGAGGCATAACGGATCTTCTGGTTACAAAGCCTGCAATTGTATCAATAGGAAATGAAAGGATTTCACAGATCAAAAGGGATAAGGAGTTAAGGAATTAAAAATAAGTGTTTAATTAAGACAATGTGAGAGAGATATCTCTGCAGAACTAGGACCCTGAGGTCCACCAAATTAAATAGTGGCGGGGGGGGGCAGAGTCAAGGCCCAGGGGTCAGATCCAGTTACCTACTGTTCCCCATGAGCCCTATACTAGGATCATTTGCTCATACAAGTATAAATCTACATCTGAGTTACTACAGATCAGGGATTCTAACAGCCTAATTTAGAAAAAAAGCCTTTGGGTTGTTGAAGTTGTTAAATAGTTGGGAGTCTGAAACACTTGCCAATTACTTCAGATAAAACAGTGAGCCACCAGTAGATCCCAATCTACCTTTTGATAATCTCTGACAATGGGACTTACCTATGTTTCCCATTTGGTGTTTGAGAACACAGTTGGAAGGCTGATACCGGAGGCTACACACATATACTTTTCTGTCCTCATGGGGGTCTATACAGCTTCTAGGAGCTTGTCAACCCTTGCATCTGGTGGACGGGGAGCTGGGGAAATTCTAGGTATGCTACATGGATGGGCTGTGTTGGTTTTCCAGAAATAGGTGTTCGGAATGAGTACCACTGAGAATCACCACCTCAGTCAAAGCAGAAATAAAAGCATCAGCGTGATGAACTCTCTGAGGGCACAATCCTAAACTGAGCTAGGCTGGCATAAACTAAGCCAGTAAAGTTTGGCCAGCACAAGGGACACCGTAAAGTATGTTTGGACCATACAGACGAGAGCCATCCTCCCTGACTCTGAGAATAGTCCAAAAATGCTGTATGTCAGCCAAACTTCGCTGTCTTAGCTTATGCCAGCCTAACTCCAGTTTAGGATTGTGCTATGACTGTTTGTCTTTCTAGACTGCATCAGTAGGAATGGCATCCTACAGTTGGTCCTGTTTTACAGTCCTGTTGGTGTTGCAGACTCCACAAATTGGATTGCACTTCCTTTTTTGAGAGTCACTACACCATGTTTTAGGGTTTGTACACTGAGAGGTTTAGCACTCGCCCAAGTCATAGGGAGGAATTTCGTGTTTATTCTGCAAACTGCAGTCCCAAAGCTATAAAGCCTGGCATCACAGCACTTATTGTCCACAATGATATCAGGAAATTGTGGGTTACTATGGCAACAATATCTCCTTTTTATATAAAAAAGAGAGAGAGACTAATAAAAGTAGCAAGAGAATGAGCAAGAGGATTAAGAATATAGATTTGCTTTGAAACAAAACATCACAGTGAAACTGCTGGCTCTGTTCAACACAGCAAACTGCAGTGAACAGAGGAAGCAAATGGGCTTCACTGACGGAAAGGGACGAAGGTGCTGCATTGGGAAAGCTAAAGGATTCTTATTATAAAAGGGAGCCTTGCAGTCAGACTGTTATGGGGTCGACAAACTCTCTCTCTCTCTCTCTCTCTCTCTCTCTCTCTCTCTCTCTCTCTC
>JAJKFI010000120.1:1417358-1453884 GCA_029204185.1 Lerista edwardsae
TCTCTCTCTCTCTCTCTCTCTCTCTCTCTCTCTCTCTCTCTCTCTCTGTGTGTGTGTGTGTGTGTGTGTGTGTGTGTGTGTGTGTGTGTGCATGTACAAAAGTGAGTAAGTGTGAGGGAGAGGGGGATGGCATAGTACTCCCACTATCATGAAATTGTTTGTTTGCTCATTGCACTATGTGATCCAATCCTTGCAGACCTAGAGAAGGGAGCATGTTTATGGCCACAACAACTTCACCAGATGATAACTAGATATGAATTTCATTCTTACCCCCAGGACTGAGTGTGACAAGCTTACACCCTCCAACACAAAGTGTTCAAAGTGGAGGAAGTTAGAGAAGGACAGAAGAGCTCCCCACCCCACCCCAAGCTGAAAGCCAAGTCTTATTTATTTTATTTATTTGTATCCCGCCTTTCCCTTGCTGAAGCAAATGCCCAAGGCTGCTTACATGGGCAGCCTAGTCTAAAATACCATCTTTCAATGGTGTGTGTGTTTTAAAAAAGGAAATATACAGTTTTAAAGTCTTCTGCAGTCAAGGCTGGGAACATTTTGTGGCTTCATGGTTGCAATAGACAAGTATGGAATTTGACAGTGGACATGTAATTTAGCATTCAGAAAATCTTAGGGTGTTTTGTGTTTTGTTTTGTTTTTGTATAAAAAAAGAAAAGCATAGTTCTAGCCTAAGTGGCTATGAGGATAGATAGGACTTGGAAAGTATGTGGGCCGTGCCTGAAGAAATCTCAAAAATGGCAGTGACATGTGGTGCCAAACAGGATTTATTTCTGGTGGTCAAGTCAAGGGCAAAATTTCAGAGATCTAGTATAGCTTCTTTGACCTTTCTTATGGCTAAGAAGCAAAATTAATTCTGCAAAATCATTTGTGTAGTCACTTGTGTAATGTATATACTTTGCAGAATTCTGCTTTTCTAGATACAAAATTTACACACGGGCAGTCCAATCCTATTGGGCTCCTGCAGCAGCCTCCCCACCCCGTTTCTTACCTTGGACAGTTAAAGAGCCAGTTAAAGAGCTCGCTCAGGTCCCAGGAGACCCATGGCGGGATGGAAGGCTTACGGTGGGGAAAGGGGATAAATTCCACTTTCCGTCTGAAGCCTCCCATTCTCTCCTCCTGGATACAGCACGCGGGGGGAGGGGATAGGATTCAGCCAAAAATCTTTTAAGCAGATCATAGTATGCAGCCAGTTCAGCAGCCTGAAAGGCCTTCTGTGTTGGATTTCACAAAAAGGACACATCAGGGTGTGGAGAAGAAGACAGGTCAGAGTGTGCCCGAAGAAACTGCAGGGACATATAACTCTGGGAAAGACTTTTGAGGGACATTAGAACTAACATGAGTTGTAAATCCTCTTAACAAGTGGAGAGAGGGGGGGCTTAGAAGCTCCTGATGAACATTTACACACAGAGTATACACCCAGATGCATACCATTTCTCCCTCCTCCCCATCTCCTTCTATGACAGAAATGCTTATGGCTCCCTGCTGCATTTAGCATCTTTCTCACAAGCAAGGGAGCCAGAAGGCAAGAGTTGTGACTCTACAGGCTGAACTCTAGGCTGGAACTGAACTGCATGCCTGTTGCTCTGTGGGTTTTGCAGAGGAGGCTGGGTGTCTCTGCCAGGTCTTGTAGGAATGCTTCTGATCTGTATTCATAATATCGCTCTGTTTATGCACCACCTACTCCAGAGCCCTTATGGCTTTTGCAGCTTCACTTGGAGCATGTAGGCTGTAAAATGCAGCCATCTCCCCCTTCTGCAGAGAACGGGAAGGCATCGGGCATGGCAATCAGAAATTGACCATGGGAGAAGCACGGGGTGAGAAACAGCCTCTTTCCCAAGCTCATATACAGACTCCAGCGGGCAAACACAGGGCTCTACACTTGGGCCAGTTCTATAGATTGCAGGTCCTTTGTTTAAGTCTTTCCTTCGATAAAACCTTTTCTCCAATGCAGAGCTTGTAGAGAAATGACAATGAATTTGTCACAATGGTTTTCAGATACCTAAATAGCTGTTTATCAGTTCTGCCCATAGGGCAGTTTGAATGTGACGGCTCATGTCTCTAGCTGAATGCAAATCAGAGGCTGCAATTGGATAAATGTGGCCTTCACAGGATTAGTGGGGTGGGTAGTACAGTATGTGCTGTGGGTCTAATCAGGAATAAGTGGGGCCATTAAAGGTTTGTGATTGGGAGTCATTATTGACCGAAGCCCCTATAATAGGGGAGCATAAAATGATTGGCCACTTCTTTTACAAACCAGGGTTGATTTTGGGTGGCATCAGCACAGAAAAATGGCTCCTTTGCCATGTTTTTGAGAACAGAATCTGAAAATTCTTCTGCAGTAATCATCATACTCAGTGTGAGTACCTGATTCTTTTTTGGACCATTGATTAAACATGCTTATTTTTCACCAGGTAGTTCTGAAAAGGAAAAAGGAAAAAGGAAAAAAAGGAGCTGCCCATGGAGTGGACGGGTTTGGCAAGCTATTTCCCACAATGCAATATCCCTTTATTACCTGTCTCCACCTTCCTATCACCAGAGTGGCCAAGTATGTTTGTAGAACAGATGGGGAGGTTGGTCCAGTAAATCCCCGTGTCCTGGAAACAAATAAGGGTAATGAATGATAACAAATGGCACATACATCATTCATTCTCATTGGTGTTCCTTTACAGAACACGTAGAAAATGAACTAAGCTTTCAGTTAGGAACTGAAGAAGCTGCCTGGAACCCATACTCTCCGTCCAACTAGTTCTGTATTCTTGACACTAGTGGCACTCGCTTTCAAGAAAGAATTTATGTCTGCTCTAGCTGGGCATCCTAGGTGTTGAACCCAGGATTTTCTGCATGCAAAGCAGTGACTCTACCAGTGCGTAATGACCCCTCCCTCCATTTTTTTCCCATTCATATTGAAAAGAAATGCACAACCTGATTAATCAAAGAACCCATTCAGATGCCATATGACAAGTATGTTCGTCCTACTCTAGCATGCACACACTGTGAAGTGTGTTGCAGAAATATGCATTTCTACATGTGCACTAAACACAAGCCATGGGAACTGCAGCCAGCCGCGGCTTCCCCAGCATGCATCTGCTGTTTGTCCCTGCATATTTACAAATATACATCCATGCATCACATTTATATGTTTATTGCTGCAAACACCTGCGTATATGTGAGAAGAATTGGCTCTTTGCCACAACGGGGATTGTTGCTACAGAATTAGGGATGGTAGCTATTGTGGAAAACATATTTTGCTTTGAGCAAGGGTTGAAGTAGGTGCACTCTTGGAATGTGCTGCAAGGGTAGCCTTTTACTAGATCTCTCTTATTTAACCCACTTTCCCTCCCCCCCACTACAATATGCTGTTTCTTCTGTCTCCTCTCTACTCCTACATCTTGACCTAATTCCCTTTCCTTGTAATAATTGTTTGCTTAGAGCTGCTTTCCTGCTACAAGAGACCATCTCTTATCTGTTGAGCATCAACTGTGCACGGTCAGGGGATTTATCTGCCGATAGACACCTATGGAGGAGTTCTGCGTGGTTTTTGTGGATTTAGCTAAACTCTGGTTTTTGCCAAATTCAAGACCTGTTTTTTGGATACTTTAGGCTAAGCAGACCCTGCCATTGTCAGAGTGATCCTGGGTGTCTTTATTTGATATGGGCTCTATCCAGGATTGCCTCTTTTATTTTTGAACAATTAGACCAGTGGTTCTCAAACTTTTGAGCACCAGGACCCACTTTTTAGAATGACAATCTGTCTAGGACCCACCAGAAGTGATATCATGGCTGGAAGTGCTGTCCTTGTGATGCCAGAGCCTGCTGCTTTCCCTAGAATGCAGCAATAAGCTAGGTTATTTCTCAGCAATTTTCCAATAGCAAAGTGAATCAGAAAGGGAGAAAAGCCTATTTACAATCCTGACACAAGCAAGACAACCACGCAGCCCTCCCCCTTTCCAGCGTCCCATCTTCCCATATTTTCAAAATGGCTGCTCTGTGTGATTTGTGACCCACCTGAAATAGGCTTGTGACCTGCTGGTCGGTCCACTCCCAACCCAGTTTGGGAACCACTGAAATAGACAGTTCAAGTTGGTGTTGCAGCTGGCACTGGTATCTGATGACAGGAAAAGATATGTGCAGTACTGTATTTGCAGGGGCTCAGGCCTCCCTTAAATCTGATTCCTGTAACTGTGACATGCTGGCTTTGTCCAGCTTGTGAAAAACCTCATATCAGGGCTGGGCACTAGGGAGTTTACAGTCACTCCATTCACTGATGTTTCCAGTTTGCTGCATTTTCCAGTTCAGATGCTGTAACAAATTCTTGAGATGGTTGTAGCCAATTACCTAGTGTGTGTAAATGGACTAAGTGGGGGAGGGTAAAATTCTCCAACATGAAGATTCACATGGCTGCTAAAGCAGCAACCAGTCAGTTCTGCTTCCCAGTCTCTTCTCCTTCCCTCCCTGTCAACTTACCTGTCACATCTCCCTCACTAACGTGCAGAACTCCCATCAGTGTTCCTTGGCATAGTTCTCACTTTTATTCACTCACGGACCCCTGCACACTCTGCTGTGTTGGCCACTCACAAGTCACATTGCTACTACCCTCCTTGTCCTCATAGGCACCTCTCCCTTCTCATCTGGTAAGTGATTGTGAGGGGGGAGGGGAAGAGGACAAAGTTAAGGGCAAGTCCCTTTCATGGGCTGTCTCTTCCTTGAAATGTCAGGAGCTGCAAATGGAAAGCTCAAAAGCCGCTGGTAGCTCTTGCGTCACAGCTTGCTCACACCCTAGAATGCATCCTGCCCACAAGAAATGTACCATTCCAGAAGATGCAGCTTGTTACAAATACTGGCATGTGACAATGGTAGGGGATAGATCCAGAGGCATAGTGAGGGGCTTAATTGTTTCTGCATTGTGGAGAAGTTCTGGAAGGAGCCTCTTCACAGTCTCTGCTTTTAACTTCTCTTGCTGCCATTCTGATGCTTGGAAATTACAGCGAATTTCTTAAGAAGCAATGAATTAATTATATTGTGGTGCTCTGCTTGCTCAGTGTAGAGTTTGCCTGTGCTTATCTGCCCTGGAGTTCTGATTTCATAAGAGTGGAAGTGACTGAGTGAGTTCTGGAGATAAGGAAGAGATTTTTGGTGGCTGAATACTGCACAGCAGGCAATCAAATGCCAGGGACATCAGACCAGGCCAGGCTAAAGTTGATCCCAAAAAGAAAGTCTAGCAAGGTTAGCTCTTAATGCAAAGTTTAAAAATGAGTGTGCAAATAAGCGTGTGCAAGGATTCAGGAAAACATAGTTTCTAAACTGCTGCCAGTACACAGACCAAAACAGAGACTTGACTTAAGCTTCAAGCCCAGCATATAAGGTAAGGACTAGTATAGTCTCTCAGGACAGAGCTTCAGGATTAGAACTCAGATTTAGAGTGCAATCCTAACCTGGAGTTAGGCTGGCACAGTTAGGCCCGCAAAGTTTGGCCAGCACAAGGGACACCATAAAGTATGTTTGGACTCTCTCTTGGACTCTTGGACTCTTGGGAGTCAGAGAGGCCAGCACACAGGCGTGCACCATCCTCCCTGACTCCGAGAGTGGTCCAAACATACTTTACGGTGGCCCTTGTGTCAGCCAAACTTTGCTGGCCTAACCTGTGCCAGCCTAACTCCAGGTTAGGATTGTACTCTCAGGATCTGATTTAAGTAAGAATCAGTAAGATGGATTATGTGGGAAGGTAGGAGGGAAATTCCAGTCCATGCTGATCCAGCAGGTGTTGAATTAGGGCTGAGCCAAACAGGTGTCACTTGAAATGTCAAGATTTTACTCCATGCAAAAGTGAAGTTCTTGAGACATACAACATTATGCATGGGAGGGTTGACAGAGGGATGTTCTTTTCCCTCTCTCACAATATCAGAATCAGGGGACATCCACTGAAATTGAGTGTTGGGAGAATTAGAACAGATAAAAGGAAATACCTTTTTACCCAGCAGGTAATTAAGCTGTGGAACTCTTTGCCACAGGAAGTGGTGATGGCATCTGGCCTAGATGCCTTTAAAAGGGGATTGGACAGATTTCTGGAGGAAACGTCCATCATGGGCTATAAGCCATGATGGGTTGTGCAATCTCCTTACGTTAATCGTAGGCTACTTCAGAATGCCAGATGCAAGGGAGTGGCAAGAGGATGCAGGCATCTAGTTGTCTTGTGTGCTCCCTGAGGCATCTGGTGGGCCACTGTGCAATATAGGAAGCTGGACTAGATGGGCCCTTGGCCTGATCCAGCAGGGCTCTTCTTACGTTCCAATGATTGGATGGGGTTTATGAACAGGACAAAAGTGCTCACCCATTCAGGGTAGGGAACATTACCCTCACTCTGAACTGAAACATTGTAATCTTGAGAGCCAGATGGTGTAGTTAGTGGTTTGGGAGTTGGACTTAGACCTGAGAGATCCAGGTTCAAATCCCTGATCAGTCAAAAAGTTTCTGGTGACAGTGGGCCAGTCATTCTATCTCAGCCTCACCTACCTCACAGGGTTGTTGTGAGGACAGAATGAAGGAAGGTTTCCACGTATACCACTCTGAGCTCCTTAGAGGAAGAGCAGTGTAAAAATGTAAAAAATAAAATCTTGTCACATAACCACATCTATTGACTCCATAGCATGATGAAACCGTGCTCTTGCCAACATGATGTCAGATCACATGGCATAACTCATATGGAATATTGATCTCACTATGACTTGGCTTTGTGACATCATCACCTAGCCAGATTCAAGTGAGTACATTGCATTAATAATGACATTATTTTGGCAATGTGGACCCTAATTGTCTAGGATCAGATTGCCAGCATGAAGATTTACTTATTTGGAAATAATTATTCTATGAAATAGCACAATCCTATGGGTCTCAAACCGGAAACAAGCCCCATTATGTTCAGTGGAGCTTACTCCCAGGAAAGTGTGCATAGGTTTACCTCCTAAGGCTAAGGGCCCAATCCAGAGCCCTTCAGCACAAGTGGTACGAGTGTACCATTTGGGCTGGTATCACACAAGGCGCTGTAAAGTGCCTCCAACACCAGTGGTAAGCAGTTACCGCCGGCACTGGGGCGGTGCCATGGCAACATCGACAATGGGTGCTCTGGAGGGAGCACTGCTCACCAGCAAGCAGTGATGCAGCCTTTCCGGGTGGGGCAGGAGGGCATTCTGGGCCAGGGGGAGGGTGGAGCGGGGGCGGCTGGTTGTGACTCTTGCTAAATAACCAATGCAGAAGCGAGTAGACGGCTTACCACCCTGCTCCTTTACCATGGGGAAAGGGGACAAAAGTTCCCTTTCCCTTCTGAGCCCCCGCAGCTACCTGACTGCTGTGGGATTCAGTGGTACCCACTTGGCTACTGCTGAGCTCTTGAGCAGTCGGTCATCATAGGATTGGGCCCTGAAACAGCAACTGAGATGGACTCAGGTGGAAAAAAAACGTGAAGGCATATAGGAGATTTCAGGGAATGTTTGCCTCCAAAAGACCCCTTTTCATAATGAAATGTTCACATTGTGAACATTCAGTGCTGCTCTATGTAAAACAGTCAGCTCTAACCAGGCATGTGTGTGTGAAATGAGAAGCTGATTCCTCTTTCATAAGAACCACCTTTTCACCCTGAACCAACACATTAAGAATTAGGGTGTGGCTGCTTCACCAATACAGCTTCCAGCCACTGAGCTCCAAGAGCTGCAAATTGTGTGATTTAGGTTACCCACCAAGAGCACCAATGAAGATCTAAATGTGTAACCTGGATCTGAACAGCTGGACGCATTTGCCTGCACTTGAGGAATAATTAAAATGCTATGAGAGCAGCATATTGTCATGTCCCCTCCTGTTCTGGTAATATTTAGATGGCTGAATTACATAGGGTCGTTAGCATCAATGTCCCAGATTGGGGGGAAGGGATCCCAACCTACATATCCTCATGATCCTAGCAACCCCAAATGTTATAGGAGGATCATCAGGTCTACCATGGGGAACTGATAACCTCGTCTCTATAGTTGTATAGAAGATTAGCCTGCCATAAGAGCCATGAAGGATCTGTGAGGTTACCATAGGAAAGCAGCTTCTTGTTTTAGTCCAGCGCACTTACCATATCAAATCAAAAGAATTCAAACGAAAGCCCTCTCAACTGGATTCGACAGTACTAGGTGTGCATATTGCCAGGATGAAACCCCGGGAAACTCCGAGTACCAGAAGTGGGCCATTTACAAGATGCCATTCTGAGAATAGGCCAAAATGCATTGAAAAGTCCTATACGTAAACTGCGCCAGTCCCAAGCTCGGACACAGTCCAACCACAGGTATGACAGCTGTTTTTCTCAGAGCTGGGTGTGCACATTGCAGGAAAGGCAGTCCGGGAACTTTGGAGTACCCGGGGTGGGCCATTTCCACCAGGTCCCAATCTGTAAATGGGCCAAAATGCATGCAAAATCCTAAAACCTCAGACTGGAACCTGGTGGAAATGGCCCACCCCGGGTACTCCAAAGTTCCCGGACTGCCTTTCCTGCAATGTGCACACCCAGCTCTGAGAAAAACTGCAGTCATACCTGTGGTTGGACTGTGTCCGAGCTTGGGACTGGCGCAGTTTACGTATAGGACTTTTCAATGCATTTTGGCCTATTCTCAGAATGGCATCTTGTAAATGGCCCACTTCTGGTACTCGGAGTTTCCCGGGGTTTCATCCTGGCAATATGCACACCTAGTACTGTCGAATCCAGTTGAGAGGGCTTTCGTTTGAATTCTTTTGATTTGATATGGTAAGTGCGCTGGTAAGGAACTGGACTATTTCCCTCTGAGGCCCTGTCCCATATTCCTTTAAATATTGGAGCTGTTCATGTGCCAGGTGAATCCAGCCCTTGGAGTTTTGGAGCCGATGCAGAATTTCTTCTCCAACATTGCTGACAGTGTTTCCTTCCTAGATGAGCATTCCTACAACCCTTCCTCAGACACAGATTATTGAAAAAAGAGCTTTACTAGAGTCCTTACTCCCTGTGACCAGAAGCATAATCCATGTGATCACATAATGCAATTCTTGGTGAATACCAGGGCAACCTGGAAGGTGCATCCTTGTCTACATGATGAATGCACAGTTTAAACATGAGCTGTACCATCGTGTGTGGACACCATGGTAAGATGGTAAGATGGCCTGGTAAGATGTACAAGAGAGACAATGTGGCATGGGCATGTAGTTCTCAAATATGGACGTTGTCAGAGACATTGAAGGAATTGTGTGCTGTTTCTTGATCTGAACACTAGAGGGCACAGTGCATGCTATAATTACCCACTTCGCCTGGCTGCACTGCTGAAGGATTTCTTCCTTCTAATATTACCTGGTGCCTACATGAACAGGGATATTGCAGAACCTTAAAGACCATAACAGTTCTACTATATCTGAAGGCAAGATATGGCTGTCCTAAAGTCATAGCTATTTTGTGTCAGGCCTTTACGGTGGAAGGGAGGGAAAAGAGAGGTATTCTATAGAACTTACCTTATTTTATTTCACAACAGCACCTGAACTAATTTCACCAGTTGTTTCTTGACATTTTTATATTTCCTGTAGTTGCTTATTTTGAATTTGTTCCATTGAGCTTTTTTGCTTCCCTTTGCAAATTTGGAAGTTCCCAGAGCAGCCCCTTTATATATGCTGTTCTGACACTATGTTTGCATCAGTCTCCATGCTGACAGTGCTCTGCTTTCTTATTTGCAATAATACTTGGTCCTCTCTCCTTTGTCCATTTCCTATTTTGAATGGACACACTGTGCAGAAATACACAAGTCTTGATTTCCTTCAATAGATGCAGAAATGTTAGGGACTTCCACAGGGGAAAGTTGATGGAGTAGTTTCTGTCAAATCTAGCATATACAGTATGTCTTGTAACAGGCCCAACAATTTCCATGAGACATGTCTGTCTGGGGTCCAGGGGCTTTCTTGAGCAGGATGGACATCTCAATCATTATCTCTTCTATGATCCAGAAGTCAACCTGGTGCCCAGAGTTCAATAATCCTACAGGAGGATGCAAGTCTTACTCCATTCATCCACTTCTGATCCTTGAGTGTCACATTCATGTACAACATTAAGCACAATGTGGCAATGAATAAGCCCTAACCAACCTCTCTCGGAATGTCAGGAATGTATTACAAGGAGAGGAATTTGCTGCCCAGTCCAGAGTTGCAATTAATGCTTTGCTGTATCCTTCCAGGAATCCCTTGGGTCATGCCCAAAGCAATGTAGCTACCAGATTCAGCCTTTAGCTGGCAAAGCTCAACTGTAATTAATTCACTTTGATTAATTGGCTCCACATCAGTAGAAATGATGATAGTGATGGGAGCAGAAAATGAAAGATTTACTGCCAATTCTGAGCCACCATTGCAAGCAGTATTAGTGTGTAATTCAACTCTTTGCCACAAGAGGAAGCTTAAAATCTGGGGTACTGCACCAGTTTACAGCTTCTTCTCACTGTGGAATGTCTATGATCATTTGGAAGTGATTAAAGCAGTGGTTCTCAAACTTTTTGTACCAGGACCCACTTTTTAGAATGGCACTTTTGTTGGGACCCTCCAGAAGTGATGTCATGGCTGGAAGTGATATTAAGCAGGAAGTGCCGTAACTGTGACATAATCAAATGATACTCCAGGAATTCAAACTGACATTATTGAACTGCAGCAATTGCACAAACAGAAGCATCCCTGACAGAAAACAGGATTAGGACAAAATATTATGTAAAAGCACTGAACTGAAAACCAAATTTAAAAATCCTTACTTGAAAATTCAAACTGTTAACACTCACAAAAGGAATATAGGAAGAGTAAGGTCTGCAGGTTCCAAGATGGCTGCTCCCAGCTTTCTGTGACCCACCTGACATCAGGTTGTGACCCACCAAGTGGGTCCTAACCCACAGTTTGAGAAACACTGGACTAAAGTATTTGCATTAGGAAACTAGCTTGATATATTGGCACCATTTGACCAGATTTCCATTCTGCTGGTCAGAAAATCACATATAACTTTAAGGACCATTCGCACGAAAGCAGGAAGTAAGCTCCAATCTTGCAATGGAGTTATTTTAAGCATCAAGGAGGGCCATGGTGGCGGCAGCGGGCCTCCCCAACCCTTCTGGACCCCCCAGGTAGGGCGCATGCCCCTAAATGCCTGTGGTGCTGCGATCTCTGCAGTGCTGCCAAGTCTTCCCCACAAGCCCGCAAGCACTTACAGTGTCTTCACAGTCCGAGTAGAACTTTGAAGACCGCTGGCCTACAGGAATCTTTATAGGTCACTGCTGGTTGCCGCTTTCTACAGTCACAGTGACTAGCTTCTAGGACAAAGGCCCCTACCCTGTCCATGGGATATGCTGGTGGATCTCGCAATTCACCAGCACACCCCATGGGCCACTGGTCTGGCAGCTGCTCTAGCATTCTGCATAGAGCTGCCACCAGTACTAGGCCCAGAAGGAGGCCCACAAGGTTGGCTACTGAGTTCGGTAAGTTAGGGCAGAAGCAGGTTAGGGTCGTGATCAGACCAGGATGGGGACAAATCTCAGTCCCAGGACCAACATACCTCCTTGGACTTAACTGATTTGTGCCAGCAAAATAGCTCCTGTAGGCTCATTAGCTCATTAGCTAATAGCTAATTAGGCTCATAGGCAGTGGTGTTATCCTACCGGAACGCTGGGCGGGACATCCGGGTGATCGGCAGCCCGCCTGTCGCATACCGCAGCGTTATGCCGTTTGCGTAACGTGCGCACGCGACGTAATTGGTTACGCAAACGGCGTAATGCTGTGGTACGCAACAGGCGGGCTGTCGATCACCCAGATGTCCCGCCCAGCGTTCCGGTAGGATAACACCACTGCTCATAGGGTCTCAGGCAAAAGAGGGAAAGGAGGTACGTCAAAGTTTTATTTACTTATCTTTCCCCACAAACCTAGTCCTCTGCCAGCCTGTGGGTTGCAGTGGAGGCTGTGTCTGTTTCACTGCACTTCACAGGCCAGCTGAGGATAAGATTGGGCTATAAGTGCACTGTCCCAGGAGACAATTCCTAGTGTAACTGCACTGTAAGGAATACACCTTGGCATGGTGAAGAGGGCATCCCATGTGGACAGACAGCAGGATTAAATTTTTCAGGGTAGTGCCTGCAAATTGCTATGCCGTCAGAGAATTATCCCAGTTAAGTTCTTTGGGAGGTATCTGAGATAACGTGGCCAATGCAAAAAAGTGGTCACTTTTGTGAAAGCTCAAAGGAGTGCAGGTATAACTGTGCTGTCTTTAAGCTTCACATGCGTATAGTTACAGGGTTGCCATACAAAAGGGCATGGTTTGCTCCTGTGCCCTTAAAAACAGCCTGATATGCATAAACCAGCATTTATAGCTTTTCAAAGCATGAAAATAATACTTAACATGTGAACATATATGTATGTAGAGCCCACTGCTGTTAAAGGGGGAGTCACAGCATCTGGAAGGGCAGTTGGCAACTTATATATCTACTTCTTTACTATTTAACAACACGCAGCCCAATCCAGAACTGCCTGGCCGCCCATGTGAGCAGTGGTAGCCTACAGCTGCACCCCACAACAGTCAGGCAGCCGCAGGAGGCTCCACGGAGAAGGGGATGTTTGTTCCCTTCCATTGGAGTAAGGTAGCAGTACAGGAGATAGGTCTACTCACCTCTGTGTAGAGCTTCATATAGGGCCATGAAGTTGGGATCGGTGGCAAAGCTCACCCTTCCCTTCCCCCCCCCGCCCAGGAACACACTCCCGCCCAGAATCCCTGCAACACCAGCAAGGGGTAACCTTACCTCTCGCTGGCATCGCATCACCACTTCTAGGCAGCAAGGGGCCAGCAGTGCTGTAGCTTGGGCAGTAAGAGCTTACCACTTGCACTGGAGGGCTCTGGATTGAGCCCTAAGTAAGAGAAATCAGGGCTCTGTTCCTGTGTCACCCACCAGGTCTCCAGAGCAGTATCTCCAAAGTGTCGTGGAAGTCTATCCAAGTGCCCAGTGTAAATATTGCTCTTGTTAATTTGGGGCAGTGTGATGCATCATTGCCTGTATGTGTAATTTAGAGCCTCGACAGCCTGATACACCTTGGGCAGTAAACCATTAAGCAGTTGAAATATGGGATGATGCTTGATTGCACAAGCCACATATGGGCTTGTTTGGTTTGAATGGCTTGTTAAGGCAAGTGCCCCTGTGCCTACTTCAAATTAATTACAGGATCCCGGGCTAATTAAACTGAGCCTGATTTGATGCAGAATGAAGCAAATCCATCCAGTCCAGTATCTTATCTCCAGTGGTGGGCCAGAAACCTACCAGCAGGGTATGAAGGCAGCAACCCTACGTTTTTTGCCTCCCCAAATCACCACCTGCTTTTCAAAGGTACACTATGTCTGAACACAAAGGTTCCATTTGGCTCTCATTGATAATAGCCATTGATAGATGCATAGCACAATCCAACCTGGAAGCCAAAAGGTAAGGCCACCCTTGGTTGGCTGGTGTGGGGTCTCAGGGAGAGCAGGGGGAGGCATTTCGGGGTGGGGAGAAAGGTAGAGGACAGGTGCACCTATGGGAGGACATAGGAGGACAGGCACACTTGTGCCAGATTCTAACCCCTGTTTCTGGCCTGGATGACCCTGATCAAACCGCCTGGAGTTCCACCACCAATTTTGGTGACACAGCTCCAAGTAGCCCCATTTGGGCCACTGCGGATTACCCAGGGGAAGGAGAAAAAATCCCCTTTCTCCAGGTTTCCCCACAGCCAGTCCCAACCCCAGGCTGTCTATGGGGCAGGCATGCTGGTCTGCCTACTCTAGTCCAGGGTTAGGATTGCACTCTTATTCTTATTGCACTCTTATTGCACATCATACATTTACGATATACTCATTTTATAGCCGTGTAAATGAGTGGCCATCACCATATTTTATGGCCACTAGTGGTAAACATGCAAATAGTAATTAGCCCTAGTTAGAGATGATCTGAGGTGAGCTGCCACCTGAATCATTCTGCAGCCCCCTACCCCTCTAGCACATGCACCACCAAACTCACATGCCATACGCATGCACACCACACGCACACACGCACACATGCATGCATGCAAATAGCAGTCAGTAGCCCTCTCCTCTTCTTGGACACTTGTAGAGAAGGATAATGAGGGTTCGCTGTCTCTGATCTCCAGCATCACCACCTCTTCTTGTAAAGTGGCTTTTAGGGAAGACTTCTGGGAGCCTAAGCATTCTCTGTTCCCAGGACTTTCTCCGCCCGTTAGACAAAAAGTGGCAGCAGAGTTGGTTGGAGGAGGTTGGAGGAGGTAGAGATAAGCCCTCCCAGACCTCCTCTCATATACTCAGAGAGCACCCAGATGTGGTTTCCAGGTCACGAGAGGTGGCTGATGGGCACACGGCCTCCCCGCCGTGTGCCCCAGCTTACCACCTGAAGCAGAGGGTTCAACTGGTGTCATGGCTGGGCTGGCCCTAACCCTAGTGGATTGTGGGGAAGAGACGACAGGGTAGCACTCACTTGGAGAGCTCCTTACCCCACCCCATAAGAGCTTTTGTGCTACCCCCAACTCCAACATGCTCATGTACAACTTCTCCCACATTGCCACACCAGTCACAGAGGTTCCTTCCCAAGCTGGCGCATGCATTGGTTTGCAATCAGACAAAACTCAGGGCAGCTGAGACACCACAAAGAAAATGTAGAACACCCTGTACTGCGTATTTGGCAACAGCTCTGTAACATTCATTGTATCCTTGCAGAATGGAGCCAGTTCTTGGATAATCCCTTCTGTTTCTCTCCTTCATTGGGTGACAAGAAGCACGGAGGTGGGGGTGGGTGGGAATGGCTCCCATAAAAGGAATTCCAGCAGGTGCAGCTTTCTCATCCCTGCAGGACAAGCTGCAATTGCTGAAATTTGCTATTTTACATAGCTATTATGAGTACAGTCAGGAGCCCTGTTCTGCTCCGTGTTTGATCACATTACTCTTTCATCAGTCAGAGCAAGCTGGGAGTAAAGTGAGAGTGCTGTGAGTTTAATTCCCAGTATCTTTCTCTGTCTCAAAGAGCAGCTGCAGGGAACCCAATTTGGATCAGGGCCACAGTGCAAGGAGGGGGCATTAACCCTTTCCCCCATGCTACAATCCTCTCTTAACAGCTTTGTGGGAAACCCACGGAGGAGAAAACTTGTTGGCACAAATTATAGAAGGAATCAAAAACAGCCTAACTCAGCCCCTCACTTCAAGACAGGTTCTTTCCACATTTATTTGCTGACAGATCACTGCATATCTGAATTTACATGCCTGCCACAAGCGAAGAACAGGAAGCAGACAGAGTTCCCCATCCCAGAGGCTTCTGCCCAATGAAACAAAAAGCAACACAGAATCAGCGTTCAGTGCAGTACATAAAGAAATTCAAACATGGTGGTTGACCCAGCAAGTAAAGCAATATGCAGGCAGCGGACATCTTCAAAACATTTCTGAACCTTTGCACAAATTTGCCTCCTTGGCTGCAGTGGTCTCCAAAGATGACTTAAAGGAGAATGGGTTGAAAGGAAAAAACACCACCACCACCACATGATTTTAAGAGGAAATGCAAACTTCCCAGCCTCAATAGGAACTAACCAAACTGCCACACTGCCAAGCTACATATGATGCTAGGGAATCATGATTTTCCCAACCTTTTTTTTAATCTACTTCATAAAAGTAGCCTCTAGGGGACTGATTTGGATTGCGGCAGCAATATGAGGAATGAGACTTAACCCTTTCTCCTTGCATTGATACCTGAGGGTACAATCCTAACCTGGAGGCCTGCCCAGTTAGGCCAGCACAAGGGACACCATAAAGTATGTTTAGATCACACTTGGTTAGAAAGGCCAACACATAGACATGCACCATCTTCCCTGTATCCGAGAGTAGTTTCAAACATGCTTTATGGTGGCCCTTGTGCTGGCCAAATTTTGCTGGCCAACTGTGCCGTCCTAACTCCAGGTTAGGATTGTGAGGTAAATTCTCTCCCCCTGCAACTCTTAGTAATAGAGGGGGAAATATACAGGCAAGAAAATGCGAGGGGTAGCCATATGTCTTACGGCTGCCATGGCACCCATAGGATGCAGGTTTTGCTGTTTCTGGTAGTGCTGCTCCTGTGGTGGCCTGGCACCTTAGGATTGGGCTGACAGTCTGCTATAGAGAAGCTATGCTCTCTCCATGCTCTCTTCACCTCTCGCAGAAACAGAGATCCTCTGAATAGAACAAATGCTCCAAGGTCATCTAATTGATGGGCTTAAAAAGATAGCTTTGGGGCAATTCTCCAACAGACCAATTTTAAGAGGTAAGCCTCTCCACAGCTTTACTAACAAAAAGCATGCAAACAGAAAGCTGGAGTCTGCTGCATCAGTCCATGCATATGTTGAACATGTGTCTTCCCTAAAAATTCCCCACAAATCAGACCTTGGGATTCACGAAACATTTGAATGTCAGCCTTGCTGAAATGAAGCTCTAAGTAAATGGAATTGCATTTATGCTTAGGGAGCAATCCGAATGGCCACTTATGCCAGCACGTGTCCCCCGCACTGGCTCAAGAATGTTGCAAACATGCCTTAGGGCATGTCTGTGCCACTCCAGGAGGCAGATGGGCCGGCATAGGCAGTCACACCGGCCCGCAGAGGCCAAATCCGGCCTCCGTGCCAGCCTGGTAAGTGGGCCTTGTGCCGGATGAATTCAGTCGGCGTAGAGAGGGTGGGGAGGGCGCAGGGAGGGTGGGATGGAAATGTTTTGGGGTGTGGGAGAGAGGGCAGGCCCATGGGCGGGCCAGCATGAGGAGGGTGTGGAGACAGGAGGACCTGGCAGTTATGCCAGATCATAACCCCCGTCCTCAGCCCGGTCAGCCTTGCATGGGCTGTTCAGAGTTACACCAGCGATTTTGCTGGCACAACTCCGGGTAGCCCTGCTAGGGCTGCTGGGGCTTACCCCAGGGTAAGGGGAAAATATCCCCTTACCCCAAGGTGTCCCCAGGTGGCCTCCTGCCAGCCTGTCTCTTCCAGCACTGGTTAGGATTGGACTGCCCATCAGTTGGTTTCCTTCCCTTCCCTTCTTCCTGCTGTCTCCTTGTCTGTTGAAATATGGTTTGTAAGCATCTTGGGGCAGGGACATGTCTGTTTTGCTTGTGTTTCCTGTACAGGCATGCCCAGGTATCCACTGATTCGGTATCCACAATTTCAGTTAGCTATGGATACCATGGATATTAAATTTCAGTTATCTATGGATACCATGGACACCTATTAAAAAGAGAGGGGAACATTAAACAAATCTCTTTTTTTACCTTGTTGCAGCAAAACCACTGATTTTCCCCTATCTTTAAAAAGGCATCCCTAGTATCCACAGTTTCAGGTATCCCGAAATGGATCCCCAGCGGATACTGGGGCATGCCTGTACATATCATTGACAGTGCAATATATAATGATGGCTCTGCTTCTTAGCAGGACAACAGTGTAACCCCAGTATAGTAGCTTAGCTTACTTTTTGTTAAACTTTTAAAAAGCAGCTTCAGGTTCCTGCTACAGCAGAGAAAAATTAGAAAACAGTGCATCCTAGATATTTACACAAATGAAAAGGGTGCCAAAATAATATTTTCAGTTATCATTCTTTGTAAATACTTCTCATATGTTTAAGAGGCTTGACACATTGAACATTTAGAGTCTGTTAGCACGTAAGGGCGCGTTAGCACGTTAGCACGTCTGTTAGCAGTATAGTAACTCACAATCCAATGTGGCATAGTTCAGTTGTGGAACCAATGTGCCAGAGGCGGATCTACAGGGAGGGCAAAGCCCTAAGTGTTGCAAGAAGCCTTACCCTGTCATGTAAATCCCTCCTCTCCCTTGCTGCTGTAGCCAGTAAGCAACGCCAAGATGTTGCTTTTCCCTGTGAGGATTGGCTAAAACGGTGCAGGAGAGGAGTGATTTCCACTGCAAGGTAAGGCTTTGCTTTTTCACAATCAGTAGAAAATGGAATTAAACAGTGATTCCATACAACAGCTAATATGATACTGTAATATGATACCCAGCAATGCTTGTCCCCATCCTACTATAATTTTAGAAGTAAGACCCGTTCCCTATAGCTATCCCCCATTGTCCCTTTAGAAGTCTTCTCCTTATGGCTCTTTCTCTTAGAATTGCTTCCTATTCAAGAAGGGCATTACTCAGTTGCCCCTTAACTATCCCTTAAATAGTACCTGCTTCCTGCCTGGGGGAAGTTGTTAACTACTGGCTTCAAGAATAATTGTTTTTTAATTCTTTTGTTTTATTATCATGATTGCAAAATACCCCCTTTAATTTAAAACAAAATTAATTATCCATTACCTGTCTGCAAAGAGGAAACCATTAAATAAGGCCCCCTCCTTACATGGAACAGAAATTAATTACATGTCATTAAGGGGCAATTCAGTAATGATGTGTGTCTCCATTGAATAGGAAGCAATTATGGGGCAGAAGCCACAAAGAAGAAGCTTCTAATTCAAAGGACAGTATCCCTGAATAGCCCCAGTAGTACTCAGTGTGGAACAGGGTGGTGATGGATGGATGGGGTGGATTTGGCAGCAGTGGCACCCACGAAATCCTGACCCCATTCCCTGGCCAGGTCTGCCTTCACTGGCCAACTTGAAGTTGCACCAGTGATATTGAAACTCTCCGATGGGATTCAGCAGACATCGTGTTGGTCCCACTGCATCGCTGCATGGGGAACTGCAGTGGATTGGGCTCTGTTAAAATCACCATGTTTAATAATCTAAAGTCAATTTCTTTGCTTGTAGAGAACCATACTACCACTTTCCACCAACTATGATGCTGGAAATGTAACAAGGAGTTTTTTAATCATAGTTAAGGGTTGAAATCAGAAATTTCCTTCTATAACCAAAACTCTTGGCATTATTTCTTAAACGTTGGGTTCACCTCAACGTGTTCTTGTAGTTCAGTTCTTCCTTCGGTCCCCCACCTTCCTCAGTATCTGAAAATGGATTTATCATCCAATATGGAATTTCCATCAAAAAGAAGATCAAATCACTGAAATATATGTTCATACAGCATATTCAAATGGTCACAAAAAACGTGCAGATGATAATCTTGTACCCAACCTTTCTCTTCTAGCTCAGACAGGCTTAGAAAGTGGTACAACTCATGAGAGCTATTTGCACTTGAATACAGTTAACTTTGAAATATGCATAGAGATGACAGATTTGGACTTAGTAAGATTGACCTGATTTCCTTGCAACTACAAATTCATTTTATTGAATTTTGCAAATAGTTCTGATAAATAAGCAATGTGATTCCTGATCTCTTTGAGATCATCACTGAGCAGATCGTTCATGGGTTTTTTTAACGACTCCATAACAGTATTGTAAAAGTGTCTTACATAACTTCAGCATATGTTCAAAATCTTCATAGTTATCGATAGAGTTCCCAGAATAGTCAATCAACAGCATGGACTTTAATTTTGTTCTGTGCAGTAATGACTTGTGTAGGTGATCACTGACTTTTTTGCAACCAGATGTTGGCAATGCATGACACCATGAATGATAGACATTTAGCACTGCTTTTTTTTTTAATAAGCAGCACATTGATCAAACCACGCAGTCTTTGAAAGTGCTCCATCAGTTACACAAGCAAGTATGTTAGTAAGTGGTATTTCCTTGTCTTTAAAGAACTGCTGTGTAAGTTCATCCATCCTCCAACACTGGGCAGAGAAGGATGGGCACCTCTGGTGCATGAATCACCCTTAGTCCCCAGGTAAAAAGGGATTCCTGGCCAAGCAACAGGGATCCAACCATGCCTCAGAGTTCAGTGGTGTGGAGGAGGCTGCCTCACCCTCCATCCTCCTCTGCCAGTTTCCTGGTTTGTTCCCTGTGGTTGGTTGGGCTGAGCCTCAGAGGAGCCAGTAATGAGCAGGCTCCTGATAGGCTGCCCAGAGATTGCCTCATCAGCCTTGAGTGTAGATTTGGGGGCCCCTTTCTGGGCTGTCTCTCCCATCCCTACCTCCTGCTGTACTTGGTCCTGCCTTGTGGTTAAAGGGGCAACAATACCCCAAGGAGGAAAGGTCCTCATCATGTGAGGAGCAGTTGAGGATGACTCCTTCTTGCATAGAAATGCATTCAGGGTTCTCTCCTTCTGCTGAGTCTATCACCACTGTCTTCTGATGGCGTGGTCCCTTCTCTGAGAGTTGGCCCATCCACATGAGGATTCACAGGAGAGCTGTCCCTGGCATTGTGCTCTGGCAATTCAGGTGCACCGGAAGTGAATTCGTGCTTTGTTGGAATTGCTGGGACCAATTGTTGCTCCCCCACCAGGGATTTGATGGGTCATCTGGAGTACCCAAGCTATTGGGCTGGTTGGGGTGTTACATGGGGTAAGGGGACTAAAGTCCCTTACTCCATGTTGTGCTCAAGCCAGCTCCTTGCCTCCTCTTTGGGCGCAATCCTAACCTGGAGTTATGCCAATACAGTTAGGCCAGCAAAGTTTGGCTGGCACAAGGGACACCATAAAGTATGTTTAGACCACTCTTGGAGTCAGGGCGGCCAGCACACAGACGTGCACCATCCTTCCTGGCTCTGAGAGTGGTCCAAACAATGCTTTACAATGTCCCTTGTGCCAGCCAAACTTTGCTGGCCTAACTCCGGGTAAGGACTGCACCCTTAGTTGCCTTGCAAATAACTCTTAAGTCAAAACGTCCCTTTTATAAAGTGCACATAAGCGAGAAGAAAAGATTAATTGCCTGGCAAAGCTGACTCATTCAGCTGTAATGTAAATTCTGTTGTCCTTAGTATGCTGCACAACGTATCTTCCACATTTTCAGCCAAATCCATCTTTGCGCTGAATTGTTGCTGAGAGGAATTGTCTTAATTATATCCCATGGTGACTTATGCAAAACAGTGTTCAGAACCTCACTAACTGCTGGTAGGATTTCTTCACCAATTGTGTATGGATTTCCAGATTTAGAAATCAGCAATGACATGTCATATGGTGCACACAAATGATCAATGTTGTGAAGCATTGCAAAACACATTTGACAGTGTTGGCCACTTTTGAAATTTGTGATGAAGTGATTGAAAAAAAGTTAAGCTTATCTTCCTTGTCAGGATGTGTCTTCAAATGTTTAATCCGTCTGGAAGGCTCCATTGCCTCATTAGAGAAGACTTTTATATATTAGGCATATTGGCATCTGTTAGTTTGTTGGTGCTGGTATAAATCCATACTTTAGATATTTCAAACGACACTGTCTACATTTCTTCTTTGATTTTTCTGCTTCTGCCATTTCTATTCAATGACAAAGCGACACGAACACATACAGTGACAACAGTTTCTCAAAATGTGGTATGTAAAGCCGACTAAAGCTCTGGTGGTATATTTACTAAAAATTCCAATAGTTTTAACAAGATGCAGAGGCAGAAACCTGGAGTGCAACCCTTAGCATGCTTTTGGCCAGGCTGCCCAGGAATGTCACAACGTGCCGTAAGGCACATTTGTGCCTCCTTAAGAGTTAGTTGAGTCTTAGGAGTCAGTTGAGCCAGCACACAAACAAGCAAGGCCCCACGCCGCCCAGACCAGGTAAGGTTGCCCTGGCCGAGACAAGCTGGTTCAGGGGTTGGAGAGGGTAGCAGACTGGGGATATATTTTGCAGTGGGAGGATGGGGGAGGGGTGGACCGAGGGCATATTGGTGGCTGGACCGGACCCAGGAGGGGGTGGGACCTGCCTAGGTGACACAAATTGAGATCGTAGTCCCTTCCCAGCCAGCTTCAGCCACTCAAGGACCATGGGTTGTAAGTTTTTACATGATCACAGCAGTGGTCGTACTTTTCAAAGAACTCCGGTAGGGCAGTTCTGCCTTACCTGCCATACCCTCACTGCACGTTGCTGTAGAATACAGTCCCTATTGCTAGCTTTGTGCCAGTAACAGGTTGACTAGCTACAATGGAGAACAAATGCCTATTCCTTTAACCATTGTATAGAGGAGAGAATTTTAGCAGGTGCCGCTTTTTAAGCCCTTCTATGTTGAGCTGCACCTGCTAAAAATCCCTCTTCTATGCAATGGTTAAAGGAATCAGCACTCTGTCCTCCATTGTATCCAGTCACCCTGCCAAGCAATCCTAATTCCTACACGTTCTGGAGAGTAAATGAGTGTGTCCTTTCTGTGAACCAGCATTAGAATCTAGTGGCAGTCTTGGCAAAACATACCCAAGCGTTCCTGTGCTAGAACTTAAAAAAACTAGGTTTGATTAAATTTTAGGGTTACCTGATGGGTGGGAACCACCTGGCCCCTTTATCCAACCTCTTTACATAGACAGGTTTGGCTGCCTAATCAGTGCCAATATCAGTTGGACACTTGGCTAGCTGAGACATGGTGAATGGCCACGACACATCCAGCCACCTATCTGTTTGAGAATCACATTTTCAAGCAAAGGGCAATGTCCACTGCTTCAGGAGCTTAGAGGATACTGAGCCAAGATACTGAAAGTATCTCATGTTTAAATGTATGCATAAGAAAGGATTATAGGAAACCAGACTCCAATAAGTCATTCCATTGCAATATGTCTTTATGTTTCCTTACATTTTAACATCAGAATCCACCCTGAGGTTGATATCCCTCCTTTAAGTCCTGCCGGAAAAAGCACTCCCAATGGTGGTCCTACCATTAAGAAGGGAGGCAAATGCCCTGGGTGCCATGCTGGTGGAGCGGGAGGAGAACCGCGACAAGGCAGCCTGCCTCTTGGAGAGGTGAGCAGTGTACGGACTGCCTACCCTCCCTTGCCCCCCCTGTATTCATTCATTTAATTAATTAATTAATTTATACCCCGCCTTTCTGCCCCATGGGCACCCAAGGCAGCTTACAATATTAAAATACAATAAAACACAATATTTGACAATTAAAAACAATAATTAAAAACATTAAAATAATTAAAAATCTAAAACAAGCCCTGTGGATCCTAAAATATACAAAGAAAGCCAGCCAGCCTGTCAACAATTAAAAGCTTGTTGGAGTAAAAAGGTCTTCAGCCCCCGCCGAAGACCTTGGCTCCAAAATGGAGCCTGTTGTGGCCTGGGAGCATGACAGAGCTGCGCAAGGGGCAGTGGAGACAGTGGAGGGGGCAGCATTTCTCCTTCTTTGCCCCAGGGCTGCCCATTAGCTCAGTCTGCAACTGAGCACTCCCATATGTATACACTGAAAACCAATTTCCCAATTTTTCTGTCTAATTCATTGGGAACATGGAAGTAACCAATCTAAACCATTTCGACATTGGGACCCTCCAGCCAATTTTGTTAAATGCAATTTCTTATTCTTAGGGCACCTTTAGCATTTACTCCAATTTAGCATGATATTCCCTTTGCACGTAATTGGCAAAAAGGTTTCCAGTCTGCAAAAGGATACCATTACTCTGAGGTTTAGCTACACTTGCATTTTAGCGGCTATTAAACAAAAAATAAGGGGATGCACAAACATTCTGATAGGATAATAGGGTCGGGGCAATGCTATCTATGCTAAAAAGTGTGCTCTGCTAAAGAATTTCTCAATAATTAAAGAGAACTTTTTAAACATTCACAAAGTGGCAGAGATGTGAGTGGATTGAATGAATGCCTAGTTACCAGCAATGTCATTGGTGCAATCCTGTAGATCAGTGATGTCCAAACTGTGGGTCGGGACCCACCAATGGGTTGCGAGCCAATTTCAGGTGAGTCATGAAGCACCTAGTGCAGCCATATTGAAAATATGGGAAGATGGGATCCTGGAAAGGGGGAGGGCTGTGTTCTTGTTTTGCTTGTGTCAAGATTGTAAATAGGCTTCTTCCTTTCTGATTCACTTTGCTATCGGAAAATGGCTGAGAAATTACCCAGCTTATATCTGCATTTTCAGAAAAGCAGTAGACTCTGCTGTTACATCACTTCCAGCGGGTCTCAGACAGATTGTCATTCAAAGAGTGGGTCCCGGTGCTCAAAAGTTTGAGAACCACTGCAACGGATGCCTGTGACATTCATACAGTCACAGATCATACCTTAATTGGGGGCATTGCATTGTCAAAATTGTGCCGAGTACAGAATGAATATGAATTTCCTGCTACAGAACTGTTAGTTTGAGGAAATATATCTGAATTCTGTGCAACAACTGAGTAACAATTGCCCAATTACTATGTAAAAAAAAAGTTCTGAAAAGATAGGAAGGGCACCTGTTCATCAACATATGACTCCCACCCAAGGCTACTTACTGATCATGCTTGCGGTAAAAGACATTTAATTTGCATTTAAAAGCTACAGCAAGCATAATATGTATCCCCCAAATTTGGGGTAATCTGTTCCATAAGTACATCAATTAATATACTACTAATAAGAGGATTTCCACTGTTCTGACTTCTGCCTATCACTCTTTTTTGGCGGATGCAATTGGCATCTTAAGAAAGGCAAGATGGAGCATATGAAAGTGTAGTTACCTTCTGCTATCTTATTCTTTTATACTTTTGCAGTAAAATACTATTTCCTGGCTCATTGGCCAATTTCAGTCAAATTTTTCGAAAGCTTTTCCTTCTCTTGGAAAGTTATTAAAAGTTGAGAACAACTTTTGGGTTTTATTTGGAATTTAATTGGACAGAGTAGCCAAATTTGGTGAAGTAAAATTCAAGAAAATGATAAACCCTGACACAAGCAGTTTAGCTAATTGGGCTGGTGTATTTGTGGATGATCTTGCCAAATAGCCAGTGTAAAGGCTGTTTAACAATTGGTGTCTGTTAGTTTAATTATTGTAATCTAAAAGCTCCAAGCTCAGAGTCTTCTGGAAATCCCAGTTACCCCAAGAAGAAGCACTAAATTATACTCAAGATTCACAAGGACATAAGTTGGTGAGATCTATTTCTACCTCTATTGGCCACAGTCAAGCAGGCAGTTCTTGCACTAATAACTAATTTCTGTATATACCATATGGTAAAACTTTTCCTACTCTATAATGTGCTCACAGCTGGCATAATATAGTAGTGAACGAAAGCTCTACTGTGGGCGCAGGGAGGATCTTCCCTGGCTATAGAAAGATGAGCATGTCAGAAGCACATGTTCAAGGTTAGCCTGCTTCCTGGCATGCTAACTTCCTATGTTCAGGGAGGAATGTTTTAGAATGGTGACATGGAAACATTCAGTCCTCACCTGCTTGTTTTCATGGGGTCCAGAATGGTACAGGACCAAAAAAAAAAAAAACCCAATCCTGCATCATGTGATTTTACTGTACATGGTTCAAGTTAAGTATTCCTGCACTAGATTAAATTTTCACTCACTACTATATTTACATTATATTAAGGGCCCAGCCCTATCTAACACAGGAGCAGCAGTGCCAGACAGCTACTGCATTATCCTGTGCTAGATTTGAACAGAATGGAAATCTCCTCAGGGTAAGGAGACATTTGACCCCTTGCCCCACAAAAAGCCCCAACCTGCTCAAAGGGGCTTCTCAGAGCAGACTTGAGAAACCCCAGATTAGGCTTCAGAACTCAGGAGGGGAGACAGGATTGGCTGGAGGCCTCCACCAGTCCCACCCCCTTCTGGGACTATCCCACCCTCAGTTCTACCTTCCCACTGTCAAGGAACGCCTCCTCTCACCCTCCCCATGCCCTGCACCACTCACCACTTACCTCGTCTCCACTGGAGGCCAGGGGTCCAACTGCAGCATCCATGGGGTGGTCCCTCCCTGCCAGTACCACTGACACCCTGGGTGGTGCAAATGTGCTTTAGGGCCACAGCCAGCATAGCTGAGTTGGATTGCGCTGCTGTACTTCAAAGGATTTATTAGGCAATCTGAACGTTTCATGTAGAACTGAATGTTTCATTTGGACTGTTTCATGTAGAAGATTTCACGAGCAGAAACCTGATGTAGGAGTGCAGAGAGGGAAAGAGGAACTTCTTAAACACTATCCTCCTTTCTGCTGCATTATTAGGTATGCATCTTACAGTACAATCCTATGCTAGAAGTAAGTTCCATTGTGTTCCATGGGACTTTCTCAGAGGAAAGTGTGTATAAGATTGCAGCCTTAATTTGCAATAAATAGAAATGGTTTTTTCAGTGATCAAAACACTAAATAATGCGAATTTGTACTGAAAACACTACATAAAACGAAATTTACATCACTATGTGGAAAAACACCACTTTTGCTTATTTTGACAGAGTTCGACACAAATTTTGATCAATTTCACAAAAATAACACCATTTTTGTTTATTTTTGGCACAGTTTTGAGGGATCCGCAAATAATTTTCAGTAAGAGATCAGGAAGAGGAGTGGCAGAAACAGGAGGAAGCTTGCTTAAACTTGCATGAACACATATGTTCATAATTCACAGTGCATGCTGGGTGACTTTAATGGAATGTGGAAGTAGTAAATAGCAGTTTCTTAACACCCGAAGCAGCAATCAGAGTGCAGCTTGGGAATTTTTGAGCAGGTTATTTCGGGCTGGGGTATGTGTGCCAGTAATGGCTTGCCTTTGTAGGGCCATTCGTGCAATTTGCAGTAAAAATTTGGATAAAAACACATAACACCGCCGTTTGCTATTTTAATCAAGAAATTTTGGGGAAAAATATCACCAAAAAGCCGCACCCCTAGCAATAAGGTCAAGGAGTGGCATGAAATCTGGGGTTCCTATAGCAAGCATTCATAAGTGGATACAGTATTAGTTGGTATAAATATGGGATGATGACAAATGATTCAGAGCGCAATCCTAAACCCCGTTGTGGCGGTGCTATGCTCTTGCGCCGGCTGAACGCTGTCTCAAATGTGCAATCAAGCGTGTCCGCGTCGGTGCTATGGCACTGGACCGGCACTGGACCGGCACAAGCAGCAGGGCCGACGCTTGGCGCCAACACAACCATCAGCACCCGGCCTTGCACCAGTTGAGCGTCAGCAGTGCTCAGTTGGCGCAGGGCCTCCAGAGGCATGCTGGGGGCATAACTGGGCGGTGCAGTGGGCAGAGACGGAGGCCCACTGCCAAGACGGCCATAGTGCCGTATCCTAAAGCCCATCCCTGGCCAGGGTGACCCCGATTCGAGCCGCTCCTGTCCATGTTCTTGTGCACATTTTTTGCAAGTGCAGGTGCAGATCTGAGCAGGCCCATAGGGGCAACCAGGGCTTACATGGGTGCAAGGGGGAAACCTCCCCTTGTCTTGCACGTTACTGCTGCTGCCTCCTACTGGGCTTTAGGATACAGCCCTGCTATGTTGGCCTTACTTAGGACTGGGCTGTCAATCACTGTATAAAATGCTTAGGTTATAATAATAATTATCTACTTGTTACAGAGTTCAGTCTCATTTAAATATGGCTAAATGAGAAAAAGTCGACAGTTCATTTATTACTAGAGTTTCTGGGATGTTTTCAGTACCTCCAGTGTACCACCAAGAAGCTGCTTATCCTTTGTGGCTGTATACTGGTGATACTGTGAATTCTTCCTGATACAGTTATGTATGTTCTCCCTACATAATATCTGTTCTCTGTATTTCAAAACGAAGCTGTTAGGGATAAGTGGAATAACAGAAAAAGAGGAAGTGCTCTTTGTGTGCCAAATGAGGCTGTTTCCATTATCAAGAAGGCTCACAGAGGAGGCTGTGACAGGCTCCTGGACTGTCCCAGAGGCCTGCATGACCACCACAGAGGAGGTAGGGACCACTGGGGTGCCCGCAGCACTATGATCACTGCAGTGCTATCAGGCACCCCTTCCTGGGCCAATTCCCTTAAGGATTGGGGAAGTGCACCCCCTACAGATGTGTGCTGCCCACGCCAGTCGGAGAAGCTGCTGCAGTGCCAAAACTGGTCAGAGAAGCAGCTACACAGGGTGCATTTTAGCCCCGCATGGCTAATTCCCGGAATGACGTGACTAATAAGCGCCGCCCGCCCTTGGAGGGACGGCCGCTTTGAGAGTGGGCGACACTTGTAAGCTTTGCCAAGGCTGATTTAGGAAGCAGCCGCATATGAGAAATATGTGGATAGAGAAGAAGAGAAAACCCGTGAGTAGCTTCCATGGCCACGTGGATTTAATACAAAATGCACAGGTGCAATTTTGTAAATATAAACTGTATTATAATCTTTCTAAAGCTGTAAGCTCAGGGCCAAGCTCGATATGACAGTCATGTCAGTAGGCCCTGCATGGTTTTCAAAAATGCAAACAGCAGCTGTGATCAGGACTGGACTGCAAAGGCCTTTAGCCTTTTGTCCCCTCATATGGTTTTGGTCAGGATCAGACCCCCTGGTGGCTGCTATTTGGCCTGGGAAGGAGGATGTCATCGGCACCCTTCCCTCCAGAAACAGGAGGGTGAGGGCAAGGGCTAAAGTTCTCCCATCCTCATACCATGATCCCAGAACAGATTGTCATCCCCATCCACCCTCACAGAGCCAGTGTGGAATCTGGAGGGTCAGGGGTTCAGGATGGAATTTGGCAGGTCTGTGGCAGAGCCAGTATAGAACCTGAAGGTTCGTGGGTGGAGACTTGGAGCACAGTTAGGCCAGCAAAGTTTGGCTGGTACAAGGGCCACTGTAAAGTCTGTTGGGACCACTCTCGGAGTCAGAGAGGCCAGCCCACAGATGTGCGCCATCCTCCCTGACTCCAAGAGTGGGCCAAACATGCTTTACGGTGGCCCTTGTGCTGACCTAACTCCAGGTTAGGAGTGTGCTCTTGCAGAGTTTTGGAATCTACCGGCTTCTCAGAGTCCTGGTACTGGTTACCTGAAGAGTATAGTTTGAACCAATAAATGTACTAGCCAACACAACCTTTTGCTATTGGCTTGGCAGCTTTGATCCTCATGCCACCATTAAGTTTCTGAAGAAATAATAATTTTTAAAAATGTTCATATAGCACTTTCTGAGTATGCAGAGCCCTGCACATGTATTATCTTGATGATGTCCTGATGACAACCCTGTAAAGGAATGAACCCCATATTTACAGCCTGGATTCTGAGGCTGACAGGGAGTCGCCTGCCTAAGGTGAACCCACTTCACTACTGGGTTCATGAAGTGACTGTTTGGAGAATGTTTTCACTTTCCTCAAAATAATTCTGATCTGTCACTAGGAAATTATTCTGTCAGGTTTCACAGTCTGCACACAAACAGAAAAGGCACATAGCAACCCTTGGACACATGTCTCAAAGCCTCAGTAAGACCCCTGAGTGTCCTTCATTGTGCCTCCTCCATTGTACATTTTTAAAAAATGGATTCTGATTTTTTTATTATAACAGATGTCAGTGCTTTCCAGAGCCCTTGCCTCTACTGCTGCTTATTTCTCCAATACAGGCTAATTTACACTCCCTCTTCATTAGCAGTGGCAAAGCAGAAAGATGTTAACTTAAAGCTGACTGCTGACTGCAGGAAGGGAAGTAGCCCTGTCCAGCCCTCTCCAGTCAGATGGTTTCCCTCACGCTGAGGTCATTCTTGGTAGTCAGCTGTGATAACAATTTTGCCTGCAAGCCCCTCTGCACTTGAAATGCCCTTCCTTAGCTCTGGGGAAGTAATTTTCTGTAGGCTGTGAGCTGCAGCTGTTTCTCACAATCTCAAAGGTGGCTACACTAGACTGACAGTACAAATAGATGTTCCTTCCTTCCTTCCTTCCTGGGGCATGCACAGTACCCGTACCTTCTGCGGAGGACTGTTCTTGCTGTTTAAATGGTTTTTCTCAAGCCGCTGAAATTGTCCAACTACCGGGAAAGAAAAGTGTCCACTGCGTGGGCAGCTCTTTGCTCCCCCAGGTTGGTCTTTTGTGGCAGAACCAAGTCACTCTTGTTCACATGCACGCACAGACCGTTAGTACTCAAAATGCTCATTCTTTTATAACCTGTTTTAGGAACAACATTTCTGAAAGGTGGATTACAGCACTTTAGTTCAGCTCTAATAATTCCATTATTCCTGAGCTGGGAATATAATTGACATTTGTAACCAGTTTGTTTCTTATGCAATTTACTTCGGGTGTGTTTTCAATGGAGTGCTTCTCTTTTGAGCCGAATGCCCTCAAGAAGTCAGCCTTTGTTGTGCCATAAGCAAAGACTCATCCACTCATGGGTCTGGGTCTGTCCAGCCTCTGATAGGCAGGGAGTCATTCTTCTCTGTGATGTATTTATTTATAAAATGTCTATCCTATGATTTCCCTTCCCATCAGGGGAGAATTTAATTCTTGGAGGACCACAGAAAGAACTATAGAGTAACCACTTCATTTCCCTGTATGGCACAGCTGTCTTCCAGAAGCTCAAATGGTTTTTTGCCATTTGAGATGAAAGAGAGAATGGAATTGATCTCAGGAGAATCAACCAAAGCAATTGGAGCTAGCCCAGTTGTAATAGAATAGACCCAGGAGATGCAACCTCAGTCACGTTGCCCTGTAGAAAATCATCTTACTCCCTGTAGACAGATTAAGAGAACTGGGCAGCTATTCTAAGTTGGAAGAAGATTGTGCCAGTGCATTAAAAAACAATAACACTTAACTCTCATTACAGGGCAGCTTTGCATGCCCTACAGGTCAGGCTGACCTAGTTTCCTTAAGGGTGGTGAAATATTAAAAAGACTAAAAATCCACACGCTGAACGAGTGGCTGCCGGGCCATACATGATATTAGAGTCTCACCACCATTCCCTTGTGTGTGCGTGCGTGCATGCGTGTGTGTGTGCATGCATTCATTCATGTACATTTAAGTGTGTATGAAAGAAAGAGGAAGAAAATCTACAGATGTGCATTTTTTAACTAGGACATCTACACAAACAGCTGATGCGACAGTTTCACAATTTCTACCTGTATGTTAAAATCCATTACATATGTGAACATGAACCAGTTTCTGGGTTCTCTTTTACTAGACTGAAACAAAGGAAATTGAGTAGCATTAATTAAAATTAAAGTAGGCAAATCTTAAAGGCTATTTTTACCGCTGTTGCTCCTGTGCATACAAGTTGAAATTTAAGAAGGTACAGTAATGCATTTCCCTTCACTGTTACTTCTATGCCCAGAAAAGCGTCTCCTGCTTCATTCTTCTACTAATTAGGCCTTTGTTAAAGCAGGGCCAGAAAAAATGTTTGCAACTCTGATTTCTATCCTGAAGCATTCAGAGGGCAAATATCATATATGACAGAGGGTATAGGTCACTGTAGCTGAAGCAGCTCAGTGAGCCATTTGCATCCCTGCATAAGAAGGGTGTGTATTATATATTCCCTTCTCCTTCCTCACAAAATCAGAAGGAAGGTATATTTCACAATTAAGGGTCCACTCCTATGGGAACATAGCACAACCTGAAATCTTGTTCTGGTAGTGCAGCATGCTTTACCATGGTTACAAAAGGCAATACACCTTTCCACACAGCTCAACCACAGCTCAGGCAGTGGGGGCTCACTGTTAGACAAGGGGAAATTTTTCCTTACCTGGAGGAGACCTCCAGGATCACCCCGTCCAGCAGGATGCAGTGTATGCTCCAGTGGTACTGCTACATTGCTGGGGGTTAGATAGGATTAGGCTGTAAGTTACTTTATGCAGGTGGCAAGGCACGAAAGTGTTCTTAAGGTATAAGAGAAGGGCAGGCACCTGAGGTATCCCCCAGATAGGGCAAAATGAACGGCTCATGTTTAACTGATTACCAAATTTAATGAAAATATGCATACAAAAAATACGTTTGTTTCCCAAAAATCGTGAATGTCCACCAAATTTTAGACCACATAATAATCCTAAAGTGATAACCACATATTGACATCCTGTCATTTTCTTAAATTATTTGACAGTAAAAAAATGTTTTTTGTCTTCCAAAAATACTAAATGTTTACTATATAACCCTAACCCCATGTTTGGGGGCAGGGCTTATAATTATGCTAGCTAAATAATAGTACTGTTGAGTAAAGTTCATGTTATACATTTTGTGAACATTTACTAAATTCGGTAAAACCGTGGTTTTCTTTTTTTGAGCACAGTGCTAGGGGTTCACAGTTTAATTTGGTAAACATTTAATTTGTTGCCAAAATGAACCCATCCATGTCAGATAATATTGTGAACAAGGCATATTTCTATCATTCATCATAGTCTGTTCCTGACCTTTTCCAAATTGTGCAGTGCCAGCTTTGCCATGTCATCTCTTGCCAGTGCTTTCAGAATCTGACTTTTTATGGGTAACCTGGAACTGAATGGAGGTAGCAATGAATGATTGGGAATTGTTGCTCACCAAGCTAGCTAGGGTGTATCTGTCTGCTAAAGAATATAATGGTCAGGGGATAGGATTTATTTTCTCAGTACTCCAAAATGGGATCTCAAGTAGCTCAGAAGGTCTTATCAAGTCCTTTCTCATCCCTTCCATTGGTTCATTTCCCAGGCAGGGATACTAAACGATAAATTGCCTTTTAGTTATCCATTATAATAGGATATCTCCCTTGAGATGTGTAGTAAATAAACCAGGCCAAAGATACAAATTTCTGTATTGCATCACCATCCATCGGCTGAAGCCAGAGTAACCGGCAGCTGAGTGGGATGGAAGGATGCTCCCACACGTATGCAGCCTTCCACCAAGTCTGTTATTCTTTGGCAGGGCCAGTTTGGGCAATTCAGACCTGCATCTCTCACAAAGCAAGAAGAACAACACGTATTACTAGTGCCGGCATGTAATATTTTACAGCATGGAGCACCAAATGCCACACCCCTTTGTTCCTTTTTCTCTTAGGAACATAGGAACAGCCCCGCTGGAGCAGGCTAAGGCTCATCTAGTCCAGCTTCCTGTATCTCACAGTGGCCCACCAGATGCTTCAGGGAGCACAGAAGACAAGAAGATATTTGCATCTTGTTGCCACTCCCTCTTCACCTGGCTTTCTGAGTAACCAATTACCCTTGCACCCCCACCTCACCCCCAGTGAAGACAGACTATGGGTTGGGTTTAACACAAGTAATATTTAAAAAAAAACATGAAACTTGCTAGATACACCATCCCTCCCTCGTCAGTTTGGGGTAGGCAAAAAACTGCCATCCACAGCCAATTCAAATGACAGAAAAAAATTCCTACCTGGCCCCCCATAATGAGTGGCCAGCTAATCTCAGACTGTAAATGCTTATCATGGTTTGTAACCTGTGATGGAGTTTTTCTCCATAAATCCATCCAATCCCCCTTTAAAAGCATCTGGGCCAGATGCCATCACCACATCCTGCAGCAAGGAGCTCTTAAAACCACATCCCCAATTTATTTCTCCTCAAATTCTCACCTCTCTTGCTTTTTTCATTTTCTGTTAGGAAGGGTATAGGGACAAAGGTGTGGTGCTAATTTCATCTTCCTTCGTCTGCAGGCAGGGCCAGCATGTGGGGGATTCTGGGTGGGTTGCTGTGCTGCTGCTGAGAATTGGCCCATAATCCGCTGCTTAAAGTAGCTCACCTCACCCTGCTCCATGGTAGGACCAGGCCTGTTGCTTCTCCATCCAGCATGCCTGCCCCCATTACACCAAACACTTTGGAAGGGTTGTGTACAATAAGATTGTACATGCTTCAGTTCCATGCTTCAATGCCAACATAGAGGCTCATATTGCAGTCAATTCCAGAAATATCATGGAATGCACCTCATGTGCACTGCATTCTGAACACGTAAGGCCCTATTCCCATGTAAGCCCCCTGGGTGGAAAGAGAAGAAGGAACAGTGGGGGCAATTAGGTGGATAGAGATGGGCACTCTCCTACCAGTCTGCTACCTAAGGCAACCATTTCAGTTGGCCTCATAGATTGGCCAGCACTTTCTAGCAGATTCTAAAGTTGTGAAACTTCCAAAGGAGTTGCTTTTGGCTCAGGGGCACTATGGGATGGATCTGGGTCATAACAGGCTGCAGAAAGGAACATTCATGCCCAGCATGTCTGCAAAGAGAATGGGAGATGGAGTTGAAGCAGAGGATTTGTAGGAAGACTTTAGCAGCAGAGCTGAACATTGTGCTTGGAGCACCACCATTGGCTGAGATGGTCATCAGACATCAGGAATTTGAGACAAGCCAGATATAAGAACATAAGAACATAAGAAGAGCCCTGCTGGATCAGGCCAAAGGCCCATCTAGTCCAGCTTCCTATATCTCACAGCGGCCCACCAGGTGCCCCAGGGAGGCATGAAACAACAAGATGCTTGCATCCTGTTGCCACTCCCTTGCACCCGGTACCAGTAGCCCACCACCTTTGTAAGGAGGTTGCACAATCCATCATTGCCTATAGCCCACGATGGACCTTTCCTCCAGAAATCTGTCCAATCCCCTCTTAAAGGCATCAAGACCAGATGCCATCACCACCTCCTGTGGCAAGGAGTTCCACAGATTAACTACCCGGTGGGTAAAAAAGTACTTCCTTTTATCTGTTTTAACTCTCCCAACCCTCAGATATAAAACAGGCCTGCTTAAAGTTGTAATATTCATTACTATCTGGAACTGACAAGCTTTTTATCATGTAAATCAGCTATTTTGAAACTGGTGGGTTGCAACCCATCAAGGGAACTGGAAGAGAGCCATTTCCCCTTGAGGAGAGAGTCCTAGAAATAAGTGCCCAATGGTTCCGCAGCAATCGTGGCGCTGCCAGGACCAAGTGCCTTGTAAACCTCCTGGGGTTGTGTGTGTGGTGCTGGCCTCTGGGAGGGTCTGGGAGACTTGCATCCCCTCTATGAGCCTCCCTGTTGCTGCATTTGGAGCTATTTGCAGCAGTAGGGAGGCCTGTGACCCCCAGGTATATTTAAAAGCCCCTTGGTTCCAGCGGCGCAGTGATTGCTGCAGCACCATTGCTATACTCTGCCCCCACAAATACTTACATTGGTCCCAAAGCCTGAGTAAATCTTGGGAACTGCTGGTACACATGAAGATGACCACTTACAAGTTTTAAATAAATTGCAACATTAACAGCCCAATCCTATCCCCCACCAGCCCATAGCATGCAGCACCATTGATGGAGTGCATGCTGCATGCCATGTGTTGATGTTATTTATATATGCCATTAAAGGTTTGAAACTGAAACTGAACTGACATTCCCTTACCTTGAAAAGGCCTCCATGGGACATGTGCAGGATGCAGCACGTGTCCCATTGGCACAGCTATGTCAGTGCTGGAAGGTTGGTTAGGATTGCACTTCAAAAGTAAAATCTGTTTTAAGAGTCTGCCTGCCCTCCAATGGTTTTCTTCAGGCCCATGGCAGCTATTTATTTGGCATAAGTCCAAGGAGAGACAAGGATCATGTTCAGCCAGGAAAAGGGGGATAGGATCCCTGCTGCTGCTACCAGAATTCCCCCCTCCCACATCTAGCCTGGTTTTTCCACTACCACCCGTAATCTTCCCCTGAATTGCCCCCACTGCCAAACTACCTGTTCTGGCCTGGGGTTGGCAGCTCACCATTGCAGTCCCTGATTCTGTACCATTATTAGCAAACTACCCGCTATTGAAGCAGCTTGTGTGATAGCAGCCAAGGCGCTATAGGATTGGGCAGTAAGTCATTTCTTTGTCTACATGTTTGTTTTGCTGTGACTTTTTTTTTTTTTTTTTTTTGCATCTGCAGTCCTGACCCTCTGATCTCTTTGGCCAGAGGGAGAGAGCAGCAGGAGCTATTTATTGCCAATCAACTGTGAAATAAAAACAAATGTGCCTTTATAATGGCTGTTGTATTTGGCCTTCTAGTGGTCCTCCCAGCCCTTCCCAAAGTTAAGTGTTCATGGAGCAACAGTTTTACTGGAGGAAGTGATAACCAGAGAGTAGGTGTAGAATAGAGGGAAATATAAAATCACTAGAGCATTTCCTCATGTATCGCAAGCAGAAACTCTGCTTCCAAAGAAATATATTTTCTGCTAAGATGCTTTTGGCAAAATGATGTTTCACAATTACCCTTCCTAGGTATTCTCAAGGGGCAAAGAGATGTGGGAGCCAGTTGATTTGTTTCCACTATGTCTTTGTTCAGTTTGACCTAAAACTTAAGTGGTTGCTTAAAAGAAAAAAAAATGAAATATCACCAGTTATGTTTGCGTGAAATAGGAGCCCACAAGTGCATAATTTATTTTCTGTTCTCTACGTCCCTCACTGTGGTTTTGACAGTGTTCCAGTCTGTAGTTGCAAAAGTTTATATAGAAATTAATGTATTAGTCTTGAAGGTGCCACAAGACTCTTTGTTATTTTCCAGGTCTAAAGCATGTGGCGACCTCTGTGGCAAATGTAAGCCTGTAAGGCAGTGACTCCCAATTTTTTGCGACTGGCAGCTTCCTTGACCTACTGGGCCATTGGCCACAGCCTCCCATTAGGGCTACAATCCTATATATTTTATAGGGTGGTGGGCTTTTAATGAGGATTCCGCTTCTCCCCTGACTGGTTTCTATGACACCTAGGGAGCCACAGCTTTGGGAACCACTACTGGAAGGGTTCTATTTATATTAATTTTATTTTATGGATTAGCCATTTAACTTTATTATTATTTGCCTGTAAACCGCTTTGGGAACTTCATGTTGAAAAGCAGTATATAAATACTTTTTGATTGATTGATTGATTGATTGATTGATTGATTGATTGATTGATTGATTGATT
>JAJKFI010000120.1:1453894-1505214 GCA_029204185.1 Lerista edwardsae
ATTGATTGATTGATTGATTGATTGATTGATTGATTGATTGATTGATTATATCCCACTCTTCAGTATAAATATTACCAGGACAACTAGCAACTATAGAATAAAATAAGCAACAACATTCATACCCTTCTTCGATTCTAATCCAAAGGTAAAAGAGGGGTATTGAAGGGAACCCTGACTGTGATGATGGGCAGACTACTTGGGGGTACTCAGTGGTAAGGGGTACTTACCAATAGTGGTAAGACTGTGGCCTCCTACTTTCTTACACAGAAGGACCTCTTTGGTAAAACCTACTGCTACTTTGGGTTGGAGAGTCTATGCGTTTGGCCCAAGGAACACAGTCTTAGGAAGGGGAGGAGATTGCCCCCTGGATACATTCTTTGGACTCAAGCAGACAACAATGGGTCATGGTTTGACTCCTTTGGCATAAATATTTAGCAGGAGGATTGCTAATGCAGCAGCATCAGTGTAGCACAGTTATTTTTAATATTTGTTTGCTCACAGCGCACGGACAATCCACTAAAATGTCAAGGCACACCATCTGTTTTTTAAAGATATATTTTATTATTTATAAAACTATTATTAAGATATAGAAATAACAACATACATGACTGCAGGTTTACACGGAATAACACACCCAATCCAAACAACAACTGACTGAAGAATGACATAGGTTCTGCCCTTCTTCAAACTCCTTTAATAGCCCTGCTAATAAATGAGGGTGCAATCCTGAACATAGCTGGATTAGCAAGGCCAGCCGGCCAGTGCCAAATCCAACGCTGTTCAGGACGGGCTGGAGCCTCCCCGCGGCAAGGGAGCATGCGCTAAAGAGCGGGCGCAGATCCAAGGAGACCACGCGGCCCGAATCGGGGCTGCACAGCCTCGCTGACAGGCTTAGGATGCAGCCGTATGGCCACCTCCCAAGCCCGCCCAGGTCCCGCCCAAGTCCTCTTGCCTCCCCCCCACCAATCCCTGTCCCGAAACGGGACGGAGAATCACTTGCACCGACCGTGTTTGGTCAGCGCAAGGAAGGCGCTCCGTCGGCGCTTTGAAGCCAACGCTGCAAGCAGCGTCGGCTTCAGAGATGCAGTGCCGACGCTGGGGTGCTGCTTGGCGCCCGCGCACCAGCGCTCTGCCGCTTGCATTGACGTGATGACATCCCGTTGACACAAGGGGCGCACTAGGATTGCGCTGTGACCCTCCCTTGTGGCACACCTGCAGCACACCAATTTGCCACTGCACAGTGGTTGAGAATTCCTGGTCTAGCAGATGCTAAGTGATCCTCTACTGCTGCCATTATTTTGTTGGCTTAGTGCCAACAATTGAGGGTACTGTATGGAACAGACTTACATTCTACAATAGGTCAGGAACTATTGTTTTTGTTGACTTGGAGGCAGACCAGGATGCGTAAGGTAATGAAGGCATAAGGTAATATGTTGTTTCTCATCTTTCCTTGCAGGTCACTATGGAAAGGATATTTATCGAAGTGGAGGTCCAGATTTCCATAATTTCATCTCCTCCGGGTTTGTCACATTAGGAAGAGGACACAGCAAGGGTACAGTGGAAACTGTTTTTTGCTAAATAGAAAAGATGGGTTTCTCTCACTTGGAAGTTGGGTTATGTGTGACACCAGATAACAGTATTAGTACAGCAAATAGTAGGTTTATGCTGGCACATAGCATTGTAGGGTCAATAAAATGCCCTGGGAGGTCTCTTACATCCTGCAAGGGGGGGGAATTGCGTGTGGGTCAGGGGAGGTCATAGCTTGGCAGGCAGACAGACTCCAGTTGCTGTTTACAGTTCGACAGCATCTATTTTGTGTTCCTGGGTGCATGAATGCAAACTGCCTGTCTTGCTACCATGTTGGTCAAAGAAACAGAAAGAGGTGTGACGCCACCGTGGGACAGCACCATTCTTGAAGTGGGGTTTTACTTTGGAAGCATAGTGCACTCCACTTATGCTGTACATGCACATCTCATAAGCAAACGCTTAATCAGACACAACTAATTGTTGGGTACTAATGCCAGTGATTATGGATAAATCTATTAGGAACATCTCCTACCCAGTCTTCACTGATGTGAATGAGAGTTGGACAAGAGGAGAAATTTTGCACAAAATATGTTGGCTGTTACACAAGTTCATTTGGTTTTAAACTAGCCCCCAAGATATCCTTCCCTACTTTCAAGCCAGTCTAGCTAAGGGTAGGTAGTAGGAGTGGTGGAAGTCTTCCTGTTCTATGTAGCTCAGTGGGAAGTTGGGCCAGGAGCTTCTCTATGGCTGTGTTGAGCTGCTGGCCTTCTCTATGCCTACGGTCCTAGGAATTTGTTTTGTTTGTATTTACTTGTAGCACATTGTTTGACTCACTAGCATAAGTCGTCTGGAGATATTTGCTTTTCCAGGTACCTTTTGTGGTTCATCTGCTCTCTGTTTGTAGCATGTTGGAGTCTGGACTGCATACATTGATTTTTAAGGTACAAGTGGATTCATGGTCCTTTCACATCATATGCCATTAGTCTAGTTGGCCTTTTGATCTCTTTCTACAGTTTCAGTGGGATTTCGGTAAGAGATGCTCCTTGTAGGCTGTTCCATAAGGTTACGGTTCATATTATTCACTTCTTCTGTTGGATTTGTATCAGCATATTCAGTATAACAGGAGTGCACTGTATTTAGGTATATTCCCCCCCTCCCAAAAAAAAAAGATATTTTATAAAGTGATTTATTTAAGGGTTATATATTTTTGTGTGTCTACCTAATCTGTGAAAGATATAAAATATATATGCACATATATACTGTACAAACCTTAAAATATGTCAGTAGTCATATTTTGCACTGTGTATGTTCTGTGTAACATTATGTGTATGCAGTTCAATGCTAGCGTGCTGATGTGGTGATGTGAAACGGCAAATTACACAGACCATACCATCTAGGAATCATGGTGACACTCACAGCTGGTACCCAGGAGCTTGTTGTTACCAGAACCTTGATGGCTTTTCTTTTAATCACATTGTTGCCTATTTGGGTGGGTTTCTAATACACCGTAGTGTGATTATTGTTTTTAATGTTTCTTGTGCACATTCCGTATTTAGACTGTTGAAGAGTGAGTTAACCTCCTTGAAAGACTTGAGAGAAGAGAGGGGCAGCCCTTTATGTGCTGATGTAACTTCCAGGATAGCTCTCTTCCAGGGTCAAGTCTCTTCCAGGGTCCACCTCACTCTTAGACACAGTAGTGCATTGATGCTGGTCTGTACTGCTGGGCAGGTGCAAAACCACATTGATAACCCAACATTGTTTCCTGCTGACTCACTGTGAGACTGTTGTACATTTACATAGATGTATATGGAGATACTATTTCTATAGAAACAATGTACTGTATGTGGAGACATATTGTTTCATATATCCATCACTATTGTTGTTGTTGTTGTTGTTCCCATGGATGCTCACCATTCACAAGCTGTAAAACAGAACAAAAAAAAAAGCTTTCTTTTTCTGATGCTGTTTAACCAAATGGAAGAAAACCTCCTTCACAAATATCATCAAAAGCAGTGTGGAACTGTCACAGAAGAACCAATATATGTGTGTATTGTCTGTGTTTTGTGTGTTCCAATAAAGTTTACTGAGGTGGAGGCAGAGCCCATATGGGATGGCACTTTCCTGCGGGAGAGGGTGGTACACAGAAAGTACAGCACAAATCTGAAAGGGAAGTGGATGCAACATATGGACAAGATTCCAACTTTCAGAAAGATCACTTGTATGAATTTCCTCTGGTGTGGGTACACATGTAGATTTCAACTGAGGATGACAGAGAGTTCAAGGCAAATAGGGAAAGCCCAGAGCAGGGTATCCATATATCCCCAAAGCTCTCCCAGAGTCTTGGGAGGTAGATATCGAAATGGCTAGGAAAGCTCCCAGGTCAGATACTCTTATGTTCCAGGCATTTCTTTTGTCTTCTGACAGTCTTTCTGTAGAATATATTTTTTTTATTTGAAAGAAAATCCTCCTTCTGCACTTGAGGAGAGCGCAATCCTAACTTGGAGATAGGCTGGCACAGTTAGGCCAGCAAAGTTTGGCTGGCACAAGGGCCAACATAAAGTGTGTTTGAACCACTCTTGGAGTCAAGGAGGTTGGTGCATGTCTGTGTGCTGGCCTCTCTGACTCCGAGAGTGGTCCAAACCTACTTTATGGTGTCTCTTGTGCCAGCCAAACTGTGCCAGCCTAACTCCAGGTTAGGATTGTGCACTGAGAGGATCTTTTGCATTAAAATGCAAGCCTGGTTGACAAAGCAGGAAAGCAGAGAGGAGAAAATTGAGCCAAAAGCAAAAGCTAAGGCATAGTGGCCACACAGAAAACCAGGAGGTGGTGAATGAGCTTTGCGATCTAGCTTTATGAAAATTTTGCCAACTCTCACTGTTCTCTCACTGAGTCCTCCTAGAATTGATTTTCTCCCAAATTGCTGGATTTGCTGCAGTAATATAATTCATCACAATAACTATTATTTTGAAACTCTATTATTTTAGAAAAAAACCCCACAGACTTTTGGTCTTCCAGGCCAGTGAAGAAGCTTTGAAAATATAACCCTAGATGCTCACATAAGAGAGCTTGAATTTATTATTTAATGTCCCAGTCCAAAACTCTGAAGTCAGCCCTATTCATTTCAACAGGACTTTCTTCTAACTAGATACTTTTCAGATAGCTGCTGAAACTGAACACTATCTGAATCATCTGTTTCAGTGGATTCCATCTGTTTGAGCTGTGAGACTTGGCAAAGCTGCTTGCCTAGCTGTGTCTGGTATGACAACTTTGCATTCTGTGTCTGATTGGTCTGGCCTTTGTGATTTAGGTTTAGCTGTGCAAATGTTTACAAGTAAACAGGTCTGCTTGTGAGCTTCTCAGAGACACCAGGCTGGCAGTTGTTGGAAGCAGAATGCTATGCTAGATGGATTTTGGTCTGATCCAGCAGGGCAGATCTTATGATCTCAATAGTGTTATGATCTTATGATCTCTTATGATCTCAATAATGTGTGTAAATTTGAAAGCATCATCTGCATTAAGATATAGCTGGTGGGCCTGAGGAATCCTGGCTCCTTGACGAATGCTGCTATTTGCATGTTGAGTGTCCTAATTTTACGTGTTGGCTTGCTTATCTAACTTCATTGCTTCAGGTGCTGTAATTGCAGGCATGTCTCTTGGTATTCTGTTTGAATTGTTGTATTGGCTACAATATCTCAGTAGTGTTACCTGTGGACAGAGGAGATTCAGAGCTGTCCCAATGAACTGACTTCATATATAGTCAGCTCTCTCTGGAGAAATGCAGCTTCATGTTATGGCTTTATCCCATGTGGCAACATTAATTTACTGTGTTTAGTGCTGCGTTAGCTGAGCTGAATGTGTCTGTGTTAGTATTTTCTTGCACTAGGATACATGTTTTTGGTGTGTGTTTTTTTTCTTCTCGCTCTTTTATGGTATAGCTGTGTTCCAAGGGCTGAGTAACAGATCAATATAGAGACCATCTGGGGATGGAAACAGGGTTACATGACATGTTAAGTACCATGGATGCTAAACAGATGAATTCAGGGTTTTGACTTTCCACAAGTTCCTCAGCTATGATTATTTATGTTTCTGGTATGACACTCTGCTGGATGAGTCATCTCAGTCTGACATTTCAGTCTATAAAATTGTTGCAAAGCATGCTCTTCAAACCATGGGATGAGGATGTGCTCTTGTTCTAGCATAATAAATCTGAGAGCGCTTGAACGATAGGTCGGCTGATGATGCCAGGTCTCCCTACACTAAGGAGTTGCTGCTGAAAGAAGCAGGCTCAAGCTAATCACATAACAGAAACATGCTGCGCATGATGTTCCATTGCTTTATTCAATTTGCTTGCACTGCTTCCATTCCTTGGAGTATATGCGGTACAAAATAATACCCATTTAAGACTGACATAGAAGAGACTCTGCTTATCCTGTTCTGTCCGAATCTTTGCCATATACGTATTGAGATAAAGGGATCTTCTATGCAGTTAATCCATATAACAATCGGCTTAGAGCATATTGATATTCTGACTATGTCTGAACAAAATAAAGCATGTTACACACTACATATTAATTACATGTTAATTCATCAACCATACAACTCATGTTCTCTGTTTACAAGTATATTTCTAACTCGTAGTCTATGCTGAATGCAAGGAATGAGAATGAACCAAAATCCTACATTAATGGTTGAAGATAAAATAAACATGGCAATATAGGTCTCGCAGTCTCACAGATTCCATTGCCCACCAAGTGCACAAGAGCCATGGCTCTGCCTAGAGAGATTAAAGGCACCAGTGGATAATGTTGGGGCTATATCATCTCTCTTACTAGTAAGAAGCTTTAAAAAAAATCAACTTTCAGGTTTGGGTTGAATTTGTGGAACTACAGGCTGCAGAGCTATCTCTGGCCTGCAAACTACTAAACAAAACACAGCCTTCTAGCCATGTACTATATGTACTATAGCCTGCCAAGTGTTTGACACATTCCCAGCTTTTGCTATCATAGGCAGGCTGCAAAAAGAGGTTTATAGTGCCCTGGTGGAACACTGTACTCATGGGCTGTTTGGTGTGGTGGATCACCAGCTGAAGCTAGAGCTGTGCCTGTTCATAAGCATGAATGGTCTGAAATTAGCTGACAAATAAACTTACAATTCCAAAATATTAGCAAATTATGGGCATTAACTGTTCAAAGTATTCCAATTTTATTTATACAATTTTATACAATCCAAAGTGTTACAGTTCCAAAATATTAGCAAATTATGAATATAACCGTTCAGAGTTTCATGCCCCATCCTTGCTGGATTTGCATTTAGAGGGAAACCTTGATCAAAACTTATATGATAATTGATGGCAAAAACTTCCCAATTCTGCACATCTTCGCTCCTTGACATTTAAATTATCCTGCAGTAATCTTGTTCCTTAACTCTCCACAATGGAGACTTTTTGCCACCAAGTTTCTTCATTTTTCAAGTATCAGATAAAAAGGATGCAAGTGCCTAATATATTGTCAAGGTAATTTCCTAATCAATGCTACTCAATGAGAAATGCTATCCTGCACTGAAGTGGGCTGTCAGTTAAGAATCACACAACTCCCCATAAGTCTCATTTCCTGCCTTTCTCTCCATTTAGCTTTACTTACTGCCAGTGCATATTTTCTCATATATGTCTTCTGAACAATGGTCTGAATGTTTCAAAGGTCATTCCACATATGGGTCTCTATAGGAAATGCCAAGAGAATCAGGGCCCATCCTAGGGACCTTAGTCCACCACAACTCAACTCAGAAGTCTCTTAAGATATATCTATAGCCATAGTATATGTTCTCCGTAACAGGGATTGAATAGAATGTCAAGGTGCTCACACAACCCCTTCTATTATTATCAGGGTTTCTTTAAAAACCCTTAAATAAATGGAGAATATATACTTCAAATTACATATGAGTCATTTCGTGTCAAATCATCACACCGTTTCCAGCTGACCGCCTTAGATTTTTATGAAATTTGACGTACTTACTTGTCCTATGGCATAATGCAAAAATACCAAGTCTTAGCAGCCTATGTTTATTATGTTAAATGTTATAGCTAAGTAAACTTTCAACATTTTATCAAAAAATGGCACACTAGTGATCCTTTAACTAGTTGTACCTCAGACACTGGTTGAGATATAGAGTTGGGAGTGGTCTCGTTTTAAAGCTCTTTCCATGGGTATTCAAATGATGTACAACACAATGGGTTTAATAATTTTTTAGTTTTAAAAAATTTGACTAAAAATTTTAAAATCAATTTTCTCAAAAATGAACATTTTTAAAATTTTGAAAAAAAATCTCAAAATTAGTTCATACTTGTATCTAGTGCTTACTTTGGCAGCACATATATTAAAACTGGAACGATACAGAGAAGATTAGCATGGCCCCTGCGCAAGTATGACACGCAAATTCGTGAAGCGTTCCATATTTTTTTGGCTATTGCTAGCTGAGCAGGTGGATTTGAAAGGCGGCGGTTGGGCGACCAGGGTCCTCTGCGTGTCTCGCAGCCGGTATTCACTGCCATGGAGACGGCCTCTCAGGCGGAGTTGGAGGCAGACAAGCTGTTAAATGCATTGAAACAGCACTTCAAAGAGGCAGTACAAGAAGATGGTAATATGGTCAACCAAAGAAGCTCTTCCTGTACTACAGACACAGAGGAGCTTAATGGCAGTCAAATACCCGTCAACACAGCTTTGGTCACTAAAAGGCGTAGAAAACAGAAGGGAAAGGAAGCACAAAGAAATCTAGAAGATGTGACTATTAATGAACTTTTGCCAGAGAAAGACTCAGACAGTGCAGGAAGAAAGCTGGGGGTTCGAGGATGTGGAGTGAAAATGCGGAAGATCGCCCCGAGGTGGCAGGAGATGGTGCCAACAGTGACCCTTGGGCTAAGTAAAGACAGGATCAACACCAGGAAGGTAGTAGGGGTTGGGCTGCACAGCTGCAGCTACTTAGAGGCTTGTAGCCAGGATATAAAGAGCACCTGGAGGAAGGAGAAGGTGTGGATGTGTAGTAGGAGCAAACTATAGTGGAAGTAGGAACGACTGGACTGACTTAGTGGCTTAACAAACTGATAACGGACTGGACAACGGACTTTGCTTACTGGACAACAGACTGGCTTGGCAACCTGGCATACTGACTGATACCTGGACTGACCTTTGGACTGGCTTATGGACCTGACTTGGCCTACTGACCTTTGGACTGGATTACTGGACCTTGCTTGTGGACTAACCTCAACCTTGAACTTTGACCCTTGGGCTTGGGCTTCCAACTGTGTGGACTGGCGTGACTGCTGCAACTGAACAGGCAGACTAAGAAGGTGAGGCCTAGTTGCATTCACTCCACTGTCGCACCAGAACTGTTTAAAGGGGAAACTAGCCAGCCTAAAGTGGGCAGCAGGAGCCCCAGGGCAGAACAGGATGCTGGCTCTGGAAAGACACTGAATTAAAATAGTGGTCCCGTGCAGAGAGTAGCATCAGCCCAGCACCACCAGCAGGACTGCCAGACTCAGACAGTGCAGGAAGAAAGCTGGGGGTTCGAGGATGCTGGCTCTGGAAAGACACTGAGTCAAAACAGTGGTTTAACAGACCATAGAACAGCAGGAAGCCTGGCCGAGAACTCAACTACTCCAAGTCAACTGCGAGAAAGAAATTCTACTAGACGAAAAAAGAGGTGGCGAATATTTAGGTTTACATTTTCATCACAAATTACTGTGGTCTTTTCATTTAAAAAATGCTCTTTCTTCTTCCACCTTTCTCTCTCAAGCTATTTCTTGATTTCATTACACAACTGGAAATCAATTTATTCCCGCTGCTTTACAAATTTTCATTTAAAAATCTTGCCACAATTACTTTATGGTTCTCCCATTTGGATTACCGCCATCAAAAAAGAATTGGATTTTTTTTTGCTACTTTCCTTTGCAAATTACTTGTATTGGTCTCCCTCACCTTATTAGTTTATCTACTATTATATGTCTTTAGAGCTTGGTCTTCGTTTACTTTCTACTATTGCCTGGCTATATACTTTTAAGTTTTGGCTACGTATTCATTTTAATTGTCCTCCCGATTCTCTTCTTATGGACCGGCTTAAAGACCCTTATTATTCTACTTGGTCTAAAGCTATTGAGTCAAACTTCTTTCCATTGGACTGTCTGTTGATCTTCTTTCTGATCTCAATTTTTCTAGTGCCTATCAATTTATTAAATCTAAACTTTTCCAAAATGAATTTGTTTATTTCTCTCGTAATGTCAATCCTACATGCTCCCCAAAATTTTTCAGCCTATCTTATGTTCCTGATCAGTCCTTAAATTATTTCTCTACCTTAGTTAACCCTCGTCATAGAAGAGCCTTTATGTTAGCACGTTTTAACATTTTTCCTTCTTCCATGCATTTTGGTCGTTTTCCCCATATTCCTTCGTCTCACCGTGCTTGTTATTTTTGTCAATTTTCCCCTGATTCCTTAGAACATATTATTTTGAAATGCCCGGCCCACAGTGCCTCTCACTCAAAATTTCTTAAGCCTTGGATTTCTTCCCTTTCTTTGTCTTTTTCTAATCCTTTACCTATAATTCTGAGCGATCACTGTTTTTTGTATACAAATTCTGTTGCCAGATTTCTTGCTGATGTTATGGCTCGTCCTATACCTTAGCTTGTTGTTATTATGTTATCATTTCTGTTTTGTATTATTGTTGTTGTATCATGCCAATAAAGGTTCCGGGAAATTGGAGTTGGTGATTTCACTCCTGTGGATTCGCAATCTGGAAAGAAATGTCGTTATCCTGGGAAAACAGGAATTGTTGCCCGCACCACACCAAATTTCAAGAAACGTGAAACTGAGGCTCAGTTCAAGAAAGTGCAGTCTATTGATGAGTACATTGAAAGGAAATGTAAAATGATTAAAAACTTCAACCGTTCAGTCAATGAAGTCAAGACACAGCCCAGAGCATGTATATTCAGCCCCCGTTCTAAAAAAAAAAGTCTCTCTGTTACCGGTATGCCTATCAGCATGCAGCACTCACCACACAATTCTCTTGGGAGTATAAATAAAAGTAACTTATCACAGAAGTCAGCATTCAACTTGACCAGCCTCTTAACACCAAAAATGAACGTCAGATTCTCTGAATCCACAAGGGATAATGAGCACAAGTGTTCCTTCACCAAGACTCCATCTAGAAAATCTCCATTCCTGAAATCCTTCACCCCAGAGAGCCAGCAGAACAATACTTTTATAACCAACAAGGGAAGTTCAACAAAATGTCCGCTAATAGAAAATACATCCAGCTCCACTCTTACCCCCTTTAAGTTTTCAGGTCAGACTGCAGAACCCACAAGTACCAAGAAGCCAGTATTTGATCTCCAAGCAAGTCTGTCAAGACCACTCAGTTATCAGCCACACAGAGGAAAGCTGAAACCTTGGGGTAAATCAAAGGAGAATATTTCATGTGCATGTTCCCTCAAGAAAAATTATAAACAGCCACTTGTACAGACCAGAGAAGAGAGACGGGACAAGCATGATCAGGGGAGAAAACGAGAGAGGCGGGGCTTGCCAACATGGATGGTCATGCTTCTTCCACCGGGGAAGAAGGGACCATACTCTTGCCTTTTATCTGAAGCCCGATGGGGCATTCAGCCTGTAGTTTTCAGGAAAGGAAACCCAGGGCATAGGCATTTCCCAGCTAAATCCTGGGAATGGCAATCTCAGGAGGAACGCTGGGAGCCTGGAGCATAAGGGCGAGAAGATCCTGCACCATCAACGTGGACTGCAGGCAAATGTTGTTTGCCTTGTTAGAAAAGATCACGGACAGCGTAGAGAATGTTTCCATCTGGATTTGTAATCAAGCCTCTGTTGCAGAATTTGGCGCAGAGAAAGCAGAGAGCAGGAGAAGAATGGATGATAACTTGGACAAATAAATAATAGACTGAGAGATTGGAGTTGTTTTAATTGCTTTTGGCGAGAGAGATGGCCGCCAGAATCTCAGAGGGGTGAAGGAGGAAAAAGCCTGAAAAACATCAAAGACCCCAGCTGGAGTGCAAAAAGAAAGTGCAAAAGTATTTGACAAGATAAGTTTAAATTAATACAAAACCAACCAACTTTCATCTGTGATTTAAAAAAAAGGAAAGGAACCTTTCCTTTTACCCCCTTTAAAATGGAGTCTGTGGAATGCAGCTTGAAGAACAAAGCATTGGAGTTCACTGCCAAAGTATTTGTATTGAACTTTCAGTTGGAAGATTGTGGCTGTGAGAACTTAGAGAAGATTAACTCCCTCTTCACAATGAACTTAAGATTATGATGAAATAATTAGAAGATCAGAAGGAAAAGAAAACTTAAAAGCTTTAAATTGGACTATTTTATATTACTGAAATTTATTTGGATTTATAATTTACAATCTATTTTGACTACTCATTAACTATTTGTGATGAAAAAAAGAAGAGGAAACTATTCTATTTTATTTTTACCCCCATCCCCTTAAAGTGGAGTCTGTGGAATGCAGCTTGAAGAACACAGTATCAGAGTTCACTGCCAAAAAAATTGTATTGTACTTTGAGATGGAAGATTATGGCTGTGAAAATTTGAGAAAATAATCCTCTCTTCACAATGAACTTAAGATTTATGATGAAAGAATTAGAAGACCAGAAGGAAAAGAAAACTTAAAAACTTTAAATTGGACTATTTTAAATTACTGAAATTTATGTGGATTCTTAAGAAAAATGTTTAATGTGAAGGTGAGGAATCTGAATTTTAGGGGTAAAACATATACTGATAAAATATAATGGATGGTTTTTAGAATAGGGGTAACAGAATTAATAGAAATCAGAATTATTTGATACTTCAGACACTATAAGAAAGTAAGATCAGATGTTTAAAATGATGATCAGTTGGTGGAAGAGATGAAATATCAAACAGATTAATCTTTTTTTTTAGCATAAAGTTTTAATTCTTTTCAGTTTTGAGTTTTAAAGTTAGTTTAATGCTTGGTTAGAAATGTGTGCACCCTATGGAAAGAGGATGTTAGAACTTCAACTGGGACAAGATTAACTATGCAGTTTGAATTTAAGAATGTTTGAATTTAAGAATGTTTAAAGGGGCTATTTAGATTATCTCAGTGAGGAGGGATGTTCTAATTACAGATATATAAAGTTAAGATTTATAACTAAGCGATATGTTAGGACCCCCTACGACCTTGGACTAATTTGAATGCCCAGATATACTTATAAGGTACAGGCTGATGGAATGTATGAATTTAAGATTATATAAATGTGATATTTGGATTGATTTAATGAAGGGAGGGATGTCTTTATTCTAGATATAAAGTTAAGATTTATAACAAAGCGATATTTTAAGACTACCTTTCGACTTAAATGATAAGATATTATAACCCAAGGAGAAGATTCTGCATTTTTACTTATCTTTTTTCTCTTTCTTTCTTTGGAATGTTGAAGTTTAGAACAGGGGTGTTACACTAATAGAATGTATTAGGTTTGAAAGTAAAAGATAGATAGTAGTTTTCTCCTCGGCTGCATTTTATATCACTTATTATAATAGCAAATGTAGTCCTTTCTTTCTTGTCTTGTTTTTTTTTTCTAGTGGTAATATTTGCTATGCTTTGCCTGCTCAGTGAGAAAGAATGTACTATGATAACATTTAGTCAAAACAAGGGAGAAAAAAAGGGGGGCCCAATGAGAATCAGAAATAGCGTAAGATAAGAATTGACGTCAATGATAATATTTTTCTGCTGAAACTTTTTGGCTCCAAACAATTTTAAAGATTGAATTACACTGACAGACAATGGATTATTAAGACTACTAATATAGATTAATTAATTTTGATGGATACATTTGTTTAACATTATATGAGGCTTGGCTTAACGGTATTATATTATTAATAATTGTTGAAGAAATGTATTGTAGGTAAAGTAGATTTCAATATATGTATGTAATCTCTCCATGACCTTACATGTATACCTGTGTTACTATCCCCTCCCCTTTTGTATTAATATTTTCCTTTTCCCATTACTGTATAGTAGAAAATAAAATCATTTTGATCAGGGGAGAAAACAAAGAAAAGACCAGGTGCTTGGAACGTGGAGAGGAATGACAGTTGCTTACTTGGATCTAACTATACCCCCAATTTTTTGGGGGGGACAATGATGGGATCATAAGATAACACCATACGTATGATCAAGAGAAAATAGAATTTTCAAGTTGAACCTAAATTTTTTTTATCTACAACGTAATTCTTTTACAGTATTTATGAATGTTGTTTCTTTGTGTATTGCTTTTCTCAGTTTGCTTCTCGGCCTTTTGGCTAAAATCAAATGTAGTATCTATTATCAATTTGCAAGGATACTTTATGCATAATACTGGAAGGTTCCAGAAGTACCTTCAATAGGATTGGTGGCTAAAAATGTTGGATTTAATGGAAATGGACACACTTACAATTGTACTTAAAGAGAAGTTGGTAAAGTCATTTATGAGTAATATAACTGGAAACCACTCATTGACTTCCTGCATAAGAAGGGAAATTCTGAAGTAACCAAGTATGGCTTGGATGAGTAGGCGGATGATTTTGATGTAAGATATACTGGGGATTAAAATAAATGATAAGGAGATTTTAAAAAGTAACAAAGGAAAGGAAGAAGAGGTTGGTTAAGAGAGACAATTTCTAAATGGACTAAATACTAATATATAGTAAGGTTTATATGTATTGCTCCACACTTATCTTATATATTCTGAATTTGGTCTTTGTTTAGTTTTTGTTTTGTAGTGTTTTATGTGTGATAGTTTGTTTTGATAAAAACATTGGTTTTGAAAAAATTGATTTTAAAGTTTTCAATTGAATTTTTTAAAAACTAAACATATTATTAAACCCATTGTGTTGTACATCATATGAATGCCCATGGAAAGAGCTTTAAAATGAGACCACTCCCAACTCTATCCCAACCAGTGTCTGAGGTACCACTAGCTAAAGGATCACTAGCATGCCATTTTCTGGTAAAATTTTGAAACTTTACACTTAAATATATCTTTTCTCTGTGAAAAATTTTTAAAAAAATATGCACTCCTGCAATAACTATATAGGGTCTTTAAGTATGCCAAGTTTTGTCAAAATCTAAGAATATGAGGTAGAAAATTGTCCTTAAGTATGATGATTTGACACGGAATGACTCCTTTGAGGAAAAAAATAAAATAGGTCATTTTGTATCAGGCGCTCTAAACAAGTACTGTATAGCAAAACCAACCATCACATTTCTAGCACACTAGCAGCTCTTCCTTAGGCTAAGGAGTGTAAATAGCATTAGAAACACAGAATTCCCTCGTGTATGAATACTGTACATATAACAGCTTAACTATTCAGCCAGTTAATTGAAAAGTAGCTCCTTTTTGTTATAGCCAATCTATATCTTTCATTAGCCAGTAACATCTTAGTTTGGGAGGAGCTGCACCAATGCAAAATGAACAAGGAATATTATGAGAAGGCAAATGCAGAAACATACAAGATGGACTTGTATCAGAACAAATGCAAAGTATGGAAACAAAGGTAAGTAGAAACTAAGCAAGGAGGAAATGATGGCAGGTGGATGGCAGCATATAAGAGACAGAAATAGAGATGGAGGAGCTGGCAATTACCATATCCAGTGTATGATATGGACAGTTTATTCCAGCAGAATAGAAAGGAAAAAGCACAAGTGAGTCCAAGTGAAGTGTTGCAGCAGACACTACATTTGACTTTGAAATGTTTGTGTGTCCACCTACACACCTATCTCTGAGACATATGTGCTGTTCTTTCCAATACACAGTGTTCAGCCTGGTGAATTATCCCACAGAGCCTCATACACATTTGCAAAATGTGCTGACTATGCTGGTACTTGGATAAAGGCCATGTTTTCAGATCACTCCGCAAAATGCTCAAATCCGTGAATGTTGGTTGTTCTTCCATCTTTTCCTTGAGTTCTGTCCATGGTACCAGTGCCCTCTTCCTCTTATCTTCCAATATTACATGTTTGGCCTGTAGGTTGTTTTCCAGATTCTGTGTCATCTGCTTTTCCACTGCATACCTGAAATAAAATAAACCAAATAAACCATTGTGCAGATGTAAATCCACTTAAATGCATGTGTTCCTGTCCCTGTGTGTTTCCACCACTAAGGTTCAGCTCGCATGCTCACAGATCCTCCAGACCTCTAGAACCTTTAAGGGGAGAGGGTTAACTAAGATCACCTTCCACTGCATTCATTTAAGGAAATGCCCCTGTTCAATCACATGGCTCAGGTTCATTACATCAATGTGCTGCCACTTAGATATGAGTCAGAAAAGCTGAAAGGGGCATCATTTCAGAGCAGCAGCCAGAGCTCCCTGTGAATAAGCAATGCAAAAATTGAGGTTTGGGCACAGAGGTGTCCAGTTATCATTAACACTTGTTAGCAAAACCACACTAGCATGGGATGAACAAATTGCAGCCATTTGCATCCCAGTGATTCAGTTTATTGTCATGATGTGTAATGCCTGCTTACAATGATTGCATACAACATTCTCTGTCCGTGAGGCCATTTACATTCGGATTTCCAATTAACAGAAATGTATCTATATTCTTTAAACAATTGTATATGTTGCAATCAAGGTGGCAAGGACAAGGAGGAATGAGTCATAGCTAGTGAGCATCTCTGAAAGATTCTAAGATAGCTTCATTCCACTTACTTTAAACATGACAGTTTATTTATTTGCACTGTCTGGACAGCCTTGCTCAGCATGGGCCAGTAGAAGCAGGGCAGGAGGGAATGTCCATCTCAGAGGCAGGCCTAGCTGAACATCTGACAGAAATACCATTGTTATATGCAGAGAAGGATCTAAATGAGAGAAAAAGAGCGGCATTGTACTTGTCATATATTCGGGTATGCCAAATATGATAAATGCCATTTTTAAGATGAAAGCATTTTTCAAACTACTCAGTGTATAGCTGGGAAAGACAACATTCAACTAATCACAATGCCATACACTATCCATGTTGCTGTTTCTACATTCTGTAAAGTAAGATTGAAAACTCTACAACATGACAAATATTTCAGTGTATCTTCAATCAGGTTTTGGTCTTTATTTTATAAAGCAGTCTTTTTTACATACCCCAAGGCAGAACTGAAGCTGTGTGATGGCCAGGTAAACGTTAGCTCAGTATTTTGGTGAGCACTAAACATGCAGTGTTTAGTGCTAATTCTGCACAATTCTTTTGTCAGTTTGGGGGTCTTGAAGTTGTCATACTTAACAAGCAATTGAGGGTGCCAATTAATGGATAACTGTCAGCCAAAACAACTTCAGTGTTGGGATTGGGAGTAAAGGATTTTACCTGCCAATAGAAACCTGCCAATGAAGGATACCTGCCCATAAGAGAGGAAAGATGCAACAAATGTTGGCTGTAAGGATGCTATCTTAACCTAGAAATAATTCACTTGCATGCAGGCAACAGCTGAAATTACTGTGTGCCTCCAAAAGGCAAAGGAAACCTGCCAAAAACTTGGGATGGGGAATTAAATCAGGACCCATCAGAATGCAAAAGGAGCATCTAGGAATGTTAAAGTCTAACAGAGAAACAAAATGAGTCCCCAACCCCTAACTTCACATGAGTATCAGAGAGAAATCCACACTTAAAACTTTTTGTTTTCAAATGCCAAATTATCTATTCACATAATGGGAGCCTGACTACACTTAAAACACTGAGAGTGCAATCCTAAACTGAGTTAGGCCGGCATAAACTAAGCCAGCAAAGTTTGGCCAGCACAAGGGCCACCATAAAGCATGTTTGGTCTACTCTCAGAGTCAGAGAGGATGGGTCACATCTGTGTGCTGGCCTCTCTGACTCCGAGAGTGGTCCAGACATACTTTACAGTGTCCCTTGTGCTGGCCAAACTTTGCTGGCTTAGTTTATGCCAGCCTAACTCAGTTTAGGATTGCGCCCTCAGGTAGGCAATCCATTTTTGGGTTATTGGTATGGAGCATCTGATTCATCAGTTTCCCAACCATATCAGTAAAATCAATGGTTAAATAACAGTACATTCTGGTCAAACACATAAGCAAACATGATCTATTAGGGAAGAATCTACCTAGATTTTCAAAAGAGCAAGCATTGCATTCAAATAGAACATATTTAGGGTGATTTAAAAGACACTGCATACTTTTCAAATTCGGAAACACAAAAGCTCTAATGTGCAAACAAATGGAGCATCCTTTAATCGGCTCACCAATTGGTAGGGGTGTTTGAAAATAGCACAGGGATTGAGGTTGCACCTGCTGTCTTTTTAGTCAGAATGGCTCTGAAGACTGAGTACATCGTCCATGGCTTCTCACCAAGCTACAGTAGTTCCTAGCCCCAGACCTTGAGGCTCCCACTTCATGCCAAGAGTCCTTGACAACTGGTGTTGTATGCAAAGCAATGCCTACTGGGAAAACTAACTAGAAGGTGTGCTTTCATTTCATAACAAATAGGAAAATATACCAAATGGGACTCAATCAGTTCATTTCACTTTCACTACAAGTGGAGATCCTAATGAATGGGTACAAGTGAGGTTATTTTTCAGTACCTCATTTGTTTTCATTTTTTAAAAAATTGATTTTTGTTTTCCTGCTTCTCATGTCAATGACAGCAGGAGCTGCAATACACGGCCGTCTCCTCCAATGGTCTTTGAAGGAGGCGGCTTCTTTCCAAGGGCAGTGTGGCGGGGGGGGGGGAATTGATCCTGTTCCAGGGGTTGTAGTGGGATAGGCAAGAAATCTTATCTGAGGAAGAGGCTCAATCAGTAGTAGAATCCTGATACCTGGTCAGAACTTCCGACAGTTCCAAAGGGAATCAAAAGTATGTCTGCTGGCTGTTGTGAACTGAAGGGCTCAAATAGTGCTCTAGCAAGTATCTCATTGGAGATCTCTACCTGTGTGTCAGCATCCTCCCCTTTGCTCCAAGGAATCTTTTGTCTTAAGAGTCCCTCACTCAACTCTGTAATGCTGGTTTTCATGCAGAGCCCTGAAGGAACCCTCAGAATCCCAAGCAAGGGGCAGGGTAACATTCTTGAACTGAGAGGGGGGGTGGTAGGTCTTTCTTCTCGGGTTCCAGGATAAGCAGGGGGTTCAGGTAAGGTGGGGGACTCCAAGGGATGTCCCCTTTCTCAGTCTTTCATCTCCCCTGAATCTTCCACCATGTCCTTGGATTGTAACTGGCCAGAGCACACAACAAAATGGAGACTTCATCAATGACGTCATTTTTTTTAATGTCAGCAGCTTCCCTCCCCGCACTGCCACAGGATGCTGCAGCATCCCAGAGCAGTACAGCAGCTTCACATTGCTACTCCTGCTACCACTAACACAGACAGCAGTAAAAACATTTTAAAAAAATCAAAAGTGAGAGGAAAACATCTAAAACAAATTCAAAATTATCAATTATACTTTATCACAGCCTATGCTGGATAGGTTATATCCTATAACTTGGAATCTAGCCAAGATCCTGGGAACTGCAGAGATATCATCAAAGGATTCTTGCTGTTCCAAGGAACATTGTTTTCTGGAGCTGAGCTAATATAATTTGCTAATCATCATCATCATCATTATTGAATCAAAATCAATCAGCCCTCAGAATGGATGTGAAAATGAACAGTCCAGCACCCAAACAGTCCCAAAATGAATGAAATTATAGGTAATGAAATAAGTAAGCTTCCTAAATTAACTGTTTTCATGTGCACACCTCTAAAATAACTCCAGTTCGTCTGGCAAACAGAATTATGTAGATTAGGCAAGGGACTAAAAATAATGATTTATAGAAATAAAGGTTGAATATGATGGTATAAAGAATATAAAGAATTGAGGAAGGCACAAAGAAGAGCAATAATGACCAGGCCTCCGAAACACCTTTCAGATGAATTAAAGCTGAAAATTGATTTAGGCCAGTAGTTTCCAAAGTGTGGATGACCCACCAGTGGGTCGTGCCCCAATTTCTGGCAGTTTGCAAAACTGACAAGGCAGATTAGACTATGTATGTGAAGGGTTTAACAGATTGCTACTTTGGGGGCAGCACTACTACCCAATCATCATTATAGCCACATCCCTTGGCATTTATAAATCAGGCAGCAGCCTCTAGAGTCTAGAGCCTCTAAAAAGTTTGGGAACCACTGATTTAGGTTACAAATCACCTATTAGGTTGACTCACCTGTACTCACCTTACCAGTGAGTTATCAGAAGTGGATTCTCAGAAGACATGCATTGGCTTGCACTGTAAGGCTTTTGGGAATCCTATGAACCCTGGTTTGGGATTAAGCCCATTGAACACCCACAGGATTGTCCAACCCGCTTAAATTTGTCATTTAAAAAGGAGAAGCCAAGATGGATAAATCACATAAGTGACATACATAAAACGATGAGTGGCCAAGAAAAATATGAATATCAGGCAATAATTTCATTCTACTATTAACACAAAACTATCACAGTATAGCATGTACAGCTGGGCCAGTCTCCTCCCCGAGAGCCACATATGTGCTTTACGGCACAATTGTGACACCCAGAGCCAGAGGTACGCTCATAACGCCGGTGCTAGAGCCCACAAGACTGGTCTCTATGTTCCCAAACAAGTGCTATCCATCCCCCCCCAGTTTTCCTGTACATACCTTTACCCCATGTATCTTGTTGCTGCAACTCATATAACAATACAGGCATGCCCCAGTATCTGCTGGGGTTCCATTCTGGACGCCACCGTGGATACCTGATACTAGGGATGCAGTTGTCTTTTTAAAGTTAAGGGAACATCAGTGGTTGTGCTGCAACAAGGTAAAAAAAAGAGTTTTGTTTTCCCTATCTTTTTAATAGTAGTCCCAGTATCCAGGTATCCTTGGATAACTGAAACCGTGGATATTGAATCAGTGGATACTGGGTAATGCCTGTACAATAGTAACAAGGTGATCCTAAGGCAAAATTAACAACAAATAAAATTGACTAGACATGTTACATTGTGTTCTATTATGCCCACCATTTACATCATACATGGGTGCAACCCTAACCAACTTTCCAGCACTGATGTAGCTGTATTAATGATATGAGGCGTGTGCTGCATCCTGCAGTGGGGAGGGGACAGTCACAGAGGCCTCCTCAAGATAAGGGAATGTTTGTTCCCTTGCCTCAGTGCTTCATTGCCCTTACCGCAGTGCTTGAAAGTTGGTTAGGACTGTACCCATAGTCAATGAATCTAAGTTTGCACTCCCACCAACCTGCCTCACCTTCCCATGCCAGGAGTCTCCTGTTGACAGGAGTCTCCTGTTCAAACATCATCATCTGTCAGAGTGAATAAAGAGTTCATTAATATGGATGCCACTGGCTGTAACTGGTAAACAGCTGTACAAATCCGATGGGCTTGAGAAAAAGCCACTGAGGCTAAACAGTTGGCTTTTCATAGTTAAGGGAATGCCATGTGTCACCCCTGTGTTGCGCACCTGTCTCCCTCTTCTCTGCCTCCTTCTTGTGGCTTGATTTTCAATAGTTTTATGCAGCAATCTATTTCACTCTAATGAATTCCTCTTTCTTTGCCTTGTGTACTCTGTCAAAATAAATCACAGCTCTCAAATGAAAAAGTCAACCTATTATTGAGCACCCTTTTGCAGGAAGGATTCTGTCGGCTCCATAGCTCTGGTTTGGCAATTGGCTTCAAGGGTGGGAATCATGGGCTGCCTCATTGTGTTGCTTACATATGTGAACAGGGACCAGCATTCTCTTTTTCAATGTTTATTGACTAGTATTGGGGCACAAAAGTGGGCCCATCATTTCCCTTATAGAGCTCATTTAGCTTCCTAAAACTGGTTTGTAGACTGTAAAGAATTTTATGGGGAATTTAATATTTTAAAAAGGAAAAAAAATCTAGTTTCTTTTCTAATGCTTCTTTCACAGGTAGATCAAATTGGATCTCACAAATTATAAGTCCAGATATTATAGAATAATTAAAACAGTAGAGGAGAAACTGATCTGAAAGTCACTTAAGCCAAGACTTAGTGCTAAGCAACACACAATACACTTAACCCTTAACAAATTAGCTAGTGTCATTATTCAGATGGCTATAGGCCAAACTAATAGCTGGAACAAGCAAGATACCCTGCACTGTAGATTCTTAAGTAAAAAAAAACAAAACATTAGGGACATCAAGCAAGCGAGCATAGTGTACAGTTGTTTATTAATATTATGGCTTCCACAGGCCACAATTGAGTCAGTATAACCAATCAAAAAATTATATCTGATTTATCTGATTGATTAATCAGCTGAACATTGCAGCCCTACTGTACCTGTCCAGATTTTGCTACTTTCCTGTAATATTTATTTATTTACTTCACTTGCTTGAATATCAAATACAAAACATCAGCTATCAAGTACTAAATACAAATATGGCCCATGGACATATTTAATGAAGACTATAGTATAACGAGTTTACATATATGTTAGCCTGCCCAAAGCGAATGCCCAAGACCATTAGCATTTACCACACACTCCCAGATGAAGAAGGCAAACAAGGCTTGATACTTTAGGTTAAGACATGTATTGAGTTCAATTGGATTAGGCAGGTAGAATTGTCAAGAGAAACAAGCCAGGTTCAAACACAGTAGTCTTAGATGGTTCCAAGCAACAATAAGCAATTCAACAGGACTTCTTAGCATATATATTCAAAGTCCATGATATGCTGCAGCACACAGATCACAGCATACAGTAGATACTGTCTGATAGATATACTCACTCTCACACAGAGAGATGTTCTAAGTCCATTAGCTGGAAACACACTGTTGTCCTCACCACTGGCAGCAGGCACACAAGTAAGCGCTCGTACATAACCGTGCACTATGATAGCATAGCCAAACTATAGATCTGAAACTTCCTAGTGCTGCTTATAACCCATTACAGAAGTAATCAACTTCAGGTGAGGGTACCTTGTATACTATAAGCACTCTTCATTACTGTAAGTAGTTGCTCTACTTCCAGGATTTCCTAAGCTACAAAATTTACTTTACTTGCTTGATCACTTTAAACCTGTGACAGCTTCACAGCCTGACAATTAAAGACATTTATTTCCTGCCTTGCCCTTACTCTGGGAAGTTCAGAGTGCCACTTTATCCTAATATAAAAACTATCCCTGTGAAGTAAGATAAGCGACTTGGGCTGCAATCCTATACACCCTTTCCTGGGAGAAAGGAACATTGAATGCAATGGGGCTTACTTCTGAGTAGACATGCATAGGCTTACACACTCAGTGATTTGTCTGAAGTTGACACAGGTTTTGTAGAGAATGAAGGATTTAAACCTGGGTGCCCTACAAACTAGACCAGCATTTCTCAATCTGTGGGTCACAACCCACCATTGGGAGAATTTCCTGGACCATTCCCCCTTAAGGGGGGAAAAAAGGAAGTGCTTTGTGCATGAAAAACAGGGCTTTTTATATCATGGGGAGGCTCGCAGAGGGGGCTGCAGGCCTCCCAGATCTTGCTAGAGGCCGGTGCAACTCCCCCCCCCATGAGATAAAAACTCCTGGGGTGCCTGCAGCTCCATGATTGCTGTGGTGCAGTCAGGCACCCCTGCCTGCCCTAGTCCCCACCTGCACCTGCACTTACAGTGGTCCCAACATCCAAGTAGGACTTTGGGAACAGCTGATCCAGACATTTCTGTCCTAAGGTCCATCTGGGGTTTCTTGCTCTAGATAAAAACACAAACAGCACAATCCTATGCATTTCTGTTCAGAAGTTAATTCCACTGAGTTCAATGTAATTTACTCCCAAGTAAGTGTGTACAGCAGTGGTTCCTAATCTGTGAGCTTCGCATTCCCAGGGAGCCGCAGAAACCAGCCAGAGGAGCTATGGAATCCTCGCAAAAAGTCTGTCATCCTATAAAATGTACAGGATAGTAGCCCTAATGGGGAATCAATGGCCCAGAAGGTCAAGAGAGCCACCAGTCGAAAAAATTTGGGAATTACTGGTGTACAGGATGGCAGCCAAAGAGTCTTGTAGCTCTTTAATAACCAGCATGACAACAAAACTGGTCTGTTGAGTTTAATAGGCATACTTTAACTCTTTTGTACATGTCCATCATTCCCAGGATCCATCTTCAATAGTGATGACTTATATAACTCCCAATGAACTGAGCAAAAAGACAGGGACTAGAACCTTAGCAGGAAATGAAATATTTTCAGACTTCCACAGGCCACAATTGAGTCAGTATATGTAAACTCGTTATACTATAGTCTTCATTAAATATGTCCATGGGCCATATTTGTATTTAGTACTTGATAGCTGATGTTTTGTATTTGATATTCAAGCAAGTGAAGTAAATAAATAAATATTACAGGAAAGTAGCAAAATCTGGACAGGTACAGTAGGGCTGCAATGTTCAGCTGATTAATCAATCAGATAAATCAGATATAATTTTTTGATTGGTTATACAGGAACCAATTAATTGGTTCCTTATTAATTGGGCATCCCTGTTTTTAAGACATTCTAATTATTTTGAAAGTAAGTACCTACAAAATCATGGACGATAGTTGCTGCCTTAGAAGAGACAGTCCTTTTTTTCTCATGCACAGGACGGAAGACCCCTTCTGAGGCAAGATTCAGGGGTGAATCATCTTTTTAAAATGCTCTTTCTGCAGAACTATTGTTTTAGTTGTATGCAAATACAGAGCACCTTGACAAAGTGTCAGATTTATTACATTAACATTCACATATTTAATCTAATACAGTGGTCTTCAACCTTTTTTGTCCTTTGCTAACTGGGCAAGAGGCACTTTTTCAAGTGGTGTTCCTCTTATATTTAGCAGAGGGAGAGTAATTGTCCCCCTTCACCCCAGGACAGGGTCTCTTCTAGTGACTGTTGCTGGTGGTCTGCATTTTTTTAGATTGTGAGCCCTTTTGGGACAGGGAGTCATTTAGCTTTATCATTATTATTTGTCTGTAAACTGCTTTGTGAATTGGGGTTGAAAAGTGGTATATAAAAACTGTTGATTGATTTTTTGCGCCATGAGACTGAGAACTCCCTATAAATCCTACCCCCCCCTTCCTGGGAACTTAGCTGCCCACTCCCCACCCCATTTGCTGCCCATTCCCTATTCCAATATGCACTCCTAGCACTGTTCACTGTAACTAAATATTCTTATTAGAGAGAATAGAAAAAGCTACCATGAAGCCTGGCACTAGCGAAAGCTATTTTAGCACAATTGCTAAGAACCGGGGCAGGACTGGGACACCATCTCCTGGTACCAGAAAGGGCACATCATATACCTCCCCCTTTACCATGTGGTGCTCAAATGCAATGGTCTTCAACATTTTTCATTCCCATAACTTGCCACAACCCTACAACTAAGGCTTTGCCACCCCACTGGGGTCCTGACCCCTGTGTTGAAGAACCCTGGTTAATAGTATAATTCACACATTCTGTATACTTCATATGGTGTACATAAAAGCAGTTGCTTGACTCAGCTAATCAAGCACTCAATTCATTACTGAATTTGGCCAAGTGCTGGAAACTTCCCCACTGGCATCTCTGCACTGCTGACACTTGCAAACATCCACCGACGTGCGTGCTGGGATGGCTCCCCACATCACTTCAGTTGCTTTCCTTAGATGTTTGAATGTTGCAGGTTTTCCACCATAAAGTATATATGAATTAGAGCTCATTAAGTACGTGGACCTTTCTGAGACACCCTGGATATACTAATTTGATAAATTAAAACTCATTCAGTTAATAGACCACCCGGGCAAGCCGATGCATGTTTTGTTGTTGTTGTTGTTCAGTCGCTAAGTCGTGTCCGACTCTTCGCGACCCCATGGACCACAGCACGCCAGGCCTCCCTGTCCTCCATTAGCTTCCGGAGTTCGCCCAAGTTCATGTTCATTGCTTCGGTGACACTATCTAACCATCTCATCCTCTGTCGCCCCCTTCTCCTTTTGCCTTCAATCTTTCCCAGCATGAGGGTCTTTTCTAAAGAGTCCTCTCTTCTCATCAGGTGGCCAAAGTATTGGAGCTTCAGCTTCAGCATTTGTCCTTCCAGGGAGCAATCAGGCTTGACTTCCTGGAGAATTGACCGATTGGACCTCTTTGCAGTCCAGGGGACTCTCAAGAGTCTTCTCCAACACCATAATTCAAAAGCATCGATTCTTCGACGCTCTGCCTTTCTTATGGTCCAGCTCTCACAGCCATACATGGCTACTGGGAAAACCATCGCTTTGACTATGCGAACCTTTGTTGGCAGGGTGATGTCTCAGCTTTTGATTAAGCTATCTAGGTTCACCATAGCTTTCTTCCCAAGAAGTAAACTCAGAAGTAAATCCCCTTATGAGGCATACTCTGAGTAAAGTGTTTGGATTGCACTTGAAGATTTCTTTAATAGGCCTACAGCCCTATTTGGGGAGCTTTTAAAGAGGAAAGCCACTTTGGCAGGGGGCAGCTTGGAGTGAAGAAACAGTAGTGAGGAAGGGGGACTTTATTCTTTCCCTATTTGCTGTGTCTGCACTCCAGGGTGCCCCCTTTTCTGTCAAGAAAAAAGGCAGCCATCTGAGTTTTGCTACAAACATTTGCATGTAATGTTTAGTTCAGCCTTGATAATTCCAAAGAATGAGAGAAAGCTGGAATCCTTCCAATCAGCAGTCACCCAGGGATAAACACAGGCAGAATCAAGGCCTCCTTTGCTTGCTGTGGTGGTTTCATAGCACAAAACCTCTAACTAATCCACAAAGCATAATGCTTGCCTCAGTAGTTTTGTGGCTGTTCTAGGCAGGACTCTTCCCAATTTACATCTTAAAGGCAGAGAGAAGAAATAAAAATGAAACCTATCTATACACCCAATGGCTCTAAGTGGTGTACCTAGAGGGGGGTCTAGGGATCCCCCTTAAAGGAAGTGGCCCAGTAATAGGTGTCCTGACGTTGCCACAGCAGTTGCAGTGCCATGGGAACCCAGGGGCTTGTCCCCTTACTTGGGTCATTGAGGGGCCTCTTGGAAGGTCAGGGAGGCCCACAACCTCCTCCGTGGATCTCCCCATTGCAGCAAAAAGCCCCAATTCATGCTCAGAAGCGCACTTCCAGTTTTTGCATAAAAATGATGTGCACTTCCAAGCACAAATGGGTGCAAAAACAAGCTCTTGGGTGCCCACAGCACTGCAATCACTGCAGCCCCATCAGGGCAGTGCCCCCTGTTCTAGCCCCACCCCCACAAACACTTACTCGCAGTCCCAATGTCCGAGTAGGACTTGGGAACCGCTGGCTTAGAGCCATCATCTTGCTTCTCCCAGCTTCTCCTGTCCCATATGAACTATCATATCATTTGTAAACTAACTATTCTAGTTTATTAATACATCATTACGATAGATTATTATCTATCTCAGTGGTATTCAAACTTTTAAGACCGAGACCCACTTTTTAGAATGGCTCCTGTGTCGGGACCCACCAGAAGTGATGTCATTAACCTGGAGGTGATGTTGCAGCATGAAGTGACATCATCAAGCAGGAAGTGCTTAATAATAAACATAATAAAATGACACTCCTGAAATGCAAGTTGGCATTCTTGAACTGCAGCAATTGTACAACCAGGAAACATCCATGACAGAAAGCAAGATTAGGACACAATATTATATAAAAGCACTGGCACAGCGAGTTAATCCGCTGTCGCTGGGCTTTCAACCGCAAGGTTGGGAGTTCGAGACTGCGTGACGGAGTGAGCTCCCGTTGCTTGTCCCAGCTCCTGCCAACCTAGCAGTTCGAAAGCACCTAAAATGCAAGTAGATAAATAGGGACCACTTTGGTGGGAAGGTAACGGCGTTCCGTGCGCTACGGCGTAGAATCATGCTGGCCACCATGATCGGACAAAAACGCCGGCTCACAGGCTTTGAAACGGAGATGAGCACCGCCCCCTACAGTCGGTCACGACTAGACCATTCGGTCGGGGGGAAACCTTTACCTTTACCTTTACTGAACTAAAAAAAATTTTTTTAAAAAAACCCTCACTTGAAAATTCAAATTGTGAACACTCACAAAAGAGTAAGGTCTGCAGTTTCCAGGATGGCTGCTCCCAGCTTTCCACGACCCACCTGACATCAGGTTGTGACCCACCAAGTGGGTCCCGACCCACAATTTGAATAACACTGATCTATCTTATTAAGAGCCCAATCCTATCCTTCACCACCACCTGCCACTGATGCAACCATGCTGAAAAGGACCATGCTCCTGAAAAGGAGGTAAGGGCGGAAGATTGGGAAACTTTGGAGGGGAAAGGAGATTTAAATTCTCTTACCCAGTGGTTCTCAAATGCCTTGGGAGTTTGAGAACCACTGTACGTTATTGCGGGGGAGGGGAGAAGGCAGTAATGTGATTGGGCAGATCACTCTGCTGTCAGGGTAAAGGGTCTTTTTTAGCACTTACCCCCTGCATCTCTGGCCTCCCGGGGGTCCAGGAAGCCTTCAGATGCCTCAGTTACTTGGGTAGTCAGTTCAGACCACAACCATGAGTAAAACTCACCCACCAATTAATCCCAAGGAAACAGAATTGAATTTTCATACCACTCATTTCCTGGTTGTGGTGGCAATTCCTGATACCCCAGAGGAAGTGCAGGAAAAGCTTCTTCCATTGTGCCCAAGTGAGCCATTGGAAAACAACTTGAAGCAACCATTTTGACCCATGAATCTAGGATGTCCAATACTGAAATTCAGAGTTCCCACAGTAGGAACAAATACAGCAGCCTTCACTGCAAAGCTGAAATATATTTACATAGCCTGTAATCAATAGTAAACAGGTAGATTGGATTTGTACTCATATCCCTACTTTCACAGCAGTTTCATGTCTGCAACAGCTTGCTAGGTTTCTTTGGGCACATTCTTTTTTAGCCATGCTAGAATTTCTAAAAGCGAGCTCAGAGCTAGGAAAGATGGCCACCTCCATTCATAATGTTACTTCTGCACTATTTTCATATCCAGAGAACACAGAATGATGTCAGGAACACAGCAGCCTCCATAGGTATAGTAACAAAATGGCGACCCCTATGCTATTGATTTTAATGATAGGACACCACTTCGTCATTTTTAGAATAACCGTGCTGGAAGCATACTAACAGCATGCTGGAAACATCACTTCTGCATTTTTTTCTAGCAAAATAAAGAATTTTTTTTTGTATTATAACATCGTCAAGTTATAACATCATCGTCAACCCATTAACAATCAGGTAAAAAAGACATTGAAATATTACTGCCTTCCAAGTTGATCCCATGAAGTAGCTGGTACATGCTAGAGTCTGCGTTGCCATGTGGGACAAAAACAGACTCCTCCTTGTACAGTGACTTCATTTTATCGTATGAGTACTCTGGCCCATAATTTATTAACTAGAAAGCAGGCCCTCCAGATTGGCAATACAGCCTAGGGGGGTTATATGTACCAAAGTCCCTGTATTCTTCTTCAGAAACACTCATGCTTCTTGCTTGTACCTATGAGTCTCATTATGTATGAGTGTGTATATGACAAATACTGGCTGTACTGTGAGATCAGCCGTCTACCACCCTCATGCAGTTGCACGGAAAAGTTGGGAAGCATTTGTCAAATCTTGTGCAGCTTTTTTTTTTCTTGCCCTGTCATCATGTAAGCAAGTAGTTTCTTTGATTGAGTGTATGAACATTTTACACCTTCTCTGACACATTCAGGTTGCCCAGTTAATCAATTATCAGTTTCAGAAACTGAGACCAGACATCGGTGTCACTCAAGCTAAACACCAGCAAGTTTTTGAGTCATTTGTACCTAAGGAATTGGTTGGGGCCCTGTCTCTTTCAGTTTCTTATAACAGCTACTTATTACTTGTTTGCCCCTGGTGCAGTTTGAAACACCAGTCAGATAGTTCACAGGTGCCTGAGGTCATTATGACAGCAGGGACTGGGTCAGGATGGAGGGTAAGGAAGGCAGCTGTCTTGTCTGCAGCATTGACAGCTTATAGGTGCTTTTTGGGGGGTTTATTGGGTTTTTTTTAACCTCTTCGTCTGCACTGGTATAGATTTTTTTGCAGGGCTGCCTAGGTGATAACCACAATTCCTATCCACCTGAGTAGCAAGGAAGATGTAGGATGGAGTCAGACAAAGGGGAAGGTCTTGATGCATACTTTGTTCAGCTTTGTTGTCACACCCCCAAACAGGAAAAGCCAATTCCCCAGCAGCAACGTGGTTTTAAACATGATCCAGGTTTTACTGAACTATCACAGTGGTTTCCAAACTGTGGGTCAGGACTCACCAGTGGGTTGCGACGAGCCAATTTCAGGTGGGTCATGAAGCACCTAAAGCAGCCATATTAAAAATATGGGGAAATGATATTCTGGAAAGGGGGATTGCTGTGTGGTTGTTTTGCTCGTGTCAAGGTTGTAAATGGTCTTTTCCTTTCTGATTTACTTTGCTATTGGAAAATGGCTGAGAAATAACCCAATTTATGCTGCATTCCCTAGGAAGCAGCAGGCTCTGGTGTCATAATGATGGCACTTCTGGCCAGTGGGTCCCAGACAGATTGTCATTCTAAAAAGTGGGTTCTGATACTAAAAGGTTTGGTAACCACTGCACTATCATGTCTTCTGTTTCTGGTAATACTCTTCATTTTCCATGATTTTGTTTTTGCCCTGCGTGAAATCCTCAGGTTTTACACATTGATGCAATTCCAATACACACTCCTACATTCTGAGATCCACCTGCTGTTAATTTTTAATCTACCAAAATTCAATTTGCAAAAGAGATGGCTCAGTGTTGGGACTCCAATTGGCTTATATAATAACATGATTTGCATATAATTCAATTTGATAACAATGTTAAGCTGAGTTAGAGGTTAGACATAAATCGCATGCCCTATCAGTGGCACAGCGAAGGGGCTGTCAATACAGATTAATTGCAAATGTGGATGGCCAGAACCACTGGCACAAAATGGTGATCTTACGTGCTTTCCCTGTAGCCGTGGAGGACCCTGGGGCAGAACATGCTCCAGTCTCTGGCCGGTAATGTGAAAAATCAGTTTGCAGCTCTTCCTTTTGGTGGCTCCCATGGTGTCCTGTGATATATGAAACCCTGTCAATTTCTAAGTAGAAAGTCCATGAGAGAAAGGCTGGTGAGAAGATAAGAACTGTATGCTTCCATCAGAATGATAATAATGTGTCATAAGAGCCCAAACTTAGTCAGATGTTCTGCCTTACTAATAGCTTATAAAAGTCAGCTACCTTTATTATCTCAAAGTAAGGCAACTGAGGCATGTGGATATGTATAATACAGAACATATGAATCAGTTATGTGTGCAGAGAGGAGGCCTAGTTTCCTGACTCCTGTGCCCCAGCCTCCTTAATGTATGCTTACCTGCAGGGACAGCCTTTCCATGAGGACAGCGGATGTGGGTTCCATCAGCAGCAGATTGCAAGTGATCCAGGGGGTGGCAAATTTGGGGAGCCTTTCACCTCAGGTCTGCTACCACCTCTCTCCAACCCACTGCCAATGCAAGACATAGTCATTTGCTTCCCGCTAACTCAGGCAAGAAGATCATTCTCCACTTTAACATGCTCCTCATACATGGTAATCAAACATGGAATTGCTAGCTTGACTAAATCATGCTAGTTGCACAGTAAAAGTTTGTAGCATAGAGGTGAGGTATCTGATATGGCATCAGGTGAAGTTCAACTGCATGTCCCAGTCACAATTAATTATTTGTCAATTGTAGTGTCCAGCATGAAATGTCTCACACATAATTCATTGCACAAGAGCAAGCACTAGGTTATGGAGTTATTCTCAAAGAAGAAGCAGTATCTGTACTAATCCATCTGTGATGTTCCCTTGGCCAAGAAGAGCTTCTCCAGGATGCTTGGAACAATGGGGGGTGGGGGGAGCTTGGAAGGTGAATGATCTAAATGCTAGAAGGACTTCACTGTTGGAATTAATGAACAGAGTAGGGGTGAGTGCAGAGTTACTGTACTCAAGTGGCACGGTGGCTGCAGGGTCTTTCACACACCTTTGAGGTAGCTAGGAGCAATGTTGACAGTGTCAGCATACAGGAATTTTCACTGTTCAACATTCATTTGTTTTAAATGGGGGCAACGAACCTCACACCAAACTGCTGTGTGCTTTTCTGCTGCCAACTCACCTATGTGTATTTCCCAGTACTCCTGAGCTCAGTTAAGAGAGTATAGCCTGCCAGCTTCCTAAACTACCCTTCCTTCTCTCCAGACGCAGAGTGAGCCCATTATTATCTCTGCAAATGGGATCGGCACAGGGGTGACAGCTTGGAGTAAAGCGTCACTTTACTTCTCTCATACAACTCTTACGTTCTCTCAAAGAACACTTCTTTTGCAAGCCTTTCACTAGTTGCTTTGACAAGAAAACCTGTGACAAAACCTTCCAACAGAATAAAACCAGGTCATGTGGAGAGTCAAACCACTGCAATGAGATTAAAGTTAGGGTAGGTCTCACTGCCAGATATACATGATGGGAAGACCATCTGGTTTCTTCAGGCCCTCTCTGATATTTAGACAGTAGGGTTGGAGCCTTCTCTGAGCTGCTCATAAGTAGTAGATTGATGGCAGTGTAAGCAAGTAGTGCCTTCAGGGAACAAAAATAGGCTAGATGGTAATCTGGTGGCATGTTGTAGAACTATCCAGCAAGGCCAAACACTGCCTGATTGATGGAGAAATGCACCCCACCCCCTTGATAAATTGCATCATGTTTTTCATGTTTCAAGTGCTGAAGAGAGGGGGTATGGGGAGAGTTGGTTTTGCCAGGATAAAAGTATTAATCCTGGAGACAGAAACAGCCCCTTGTACAATATAGATATTGGATCAAAACAGTATTCAGTCACTTTACCACCACCACTACCCATTTCTGCTATTTGGACACAAGTTTTTCCCCCCTCTGATTCTGCAGAGGGGACTGGAGATACCCCATTGCACTTGAATATGGAGGCGTTTCTCGTAAACCTTTTGGGGATTTGGAGCCAGCCACAATGTCATCCTTGTACAGTCTCTATAGAGGCTGTAGTTGGAGAAGTTTCTGTTTGCATTGTGTTGAAATGCATCCTAATCCCATGAAGAGTTGGCTATGCCTAAGGCCCTCTGAAATGGCCCTAGATGTGCCTAACTTTCTATAGGATCAGGCTGGATAGGAACACCTCTTCCTGTCTGCGGAGTTCCTGGTTCTCGGGGACTGTGAAAAGAACCTCATTATGACATAAATCCTGCACAGGGCACCACATTGAGAATTGACCAATTGTTGGTCCTTATTGTTGAACATCACTGGGAGGCAATGAAGGCATAGAGTGGATGAAACTGCAGAGTACAGTTCATGTGCTTCTTCAATATGCAACTTCAATTCCAAGGAAGTTGGTGTGAAGGACATGCAACAGTGCCTTATCTGTCAATCAGCCCTTAACCTTCCACTGTTGCTTGAATGAACTGAGTGCATTCTGCTCAAAATATAGTAGTCAAAACTGCACACAATATTCCAACATTTGGGTTTTTTTTGTTCCAGTATCGTACTATTGATTCAAGGCTGTGATTCACTCTAATCCCTAAAGATTTCTTAGGAATGTTAGAAGCTGGCTAGTTTTTCTGCATTTTTTGATAGTTATACATTTGGCTTTTCTTCCCAATGTGTAATATTTTGCCATTTGTCATTCTTCAATTGCATTCTGTGGCATATAACCCAGTTGCTCCAATGTCATTTTGAATGATAATCCTGTTCTCTATAGTGTTTGCAATTCCTCACATTTCCTGCACATTGAATGAGCACAATCTCCACTTCTTCATCCAAGTTATTAATGAAAATGTTAAATAGCCCTGGATTCATGACAAACATCTGTAGAAAGCATATTTTACAGAAGCCCATTTTGGAGCAGAGCCACAATTTTATTACAGAAGGCAAAGGCAAGGTGCAGTCCAGTTGTACTTTTCAAAACAACCCGCCTCTGATTCTGCACCTGCAAATCTAACATGATCTCCCGGCCCTAAGAAAAATGTAAAAATTGCTTCCCTCCTAATCAATAGTTGCATCCCCTCCCTAATCTTCTGATCCCAATTTATTGTTTGGGGGGAAGAAAATCAGTGGAAAGATTTGACTCCCTCCCTCACAACCCTGGGGTGGGACCTTGCTCCTCTTCATATGGTGCGCCTCTTGGTGAAGGCCAGGTCACCTGTTAGTGGTGATGAGTAGAATTTGTCTACTGGGAACATTGTTCCTAGCCGCATGCTTCTTTTTCCCCATAGTTATTCCCTGACACAAGAAAAAGTCAGAAGGAATCCTTGAAACTACCATGGGCCCACATTTCAACTTGCCCTACTAATCAGCAATAGTCCTTATTTTCTGTTTCTTGTCTCTGATTAATCCTCATTTCAAGCTGGTCCTTATTTTCACTTTTTAGAGAGTCTGTATTAAGATGTTGTTAGTGAATTGCTAGAGTTACTGTTTGTCAGTACCTTTGGTCTCTAGCAATTAAATTTTGAGGCAAGGAAGAATGCATCTTGTCTTCAATACACATGCATCTGTATTCACACACATTAACACTAAGGCCTTATGCAGTGCACAGGACTTGCTATTCCCCCATTCAAGCATCCTAACTCAAAGCTGTAGACCATCTGGGGATAACCCCAGCTTCTCAACATCAAACCCCCCCCCCAGGGGATCAGGTAAGCTGAATTTCGCCACCTCTCCCAAACTGAGCAAACCTTTGAAGTTGACATTGTAGTCCTAGGCAAGGGGTCCCCAGCCTGCATCCCCGAGCCAATATGGATATTGGTTCTGGGGCCTCCTCAGACTACTTATTTATCTCAAGATGCACATTTTAGATACTAGTCCTGACTTAGCTACCCCCTCCCCGACTACTGCCGCTAAGCTGAACAGATCCCATTGCAGATCACCTAAAAATGAATAAATACCCTCACATGACAAATAAACCTCATCACCTCTATATAACTGAAGCAGTGATGAACAATACCTGGTGCCAATGCCTGTACTACCCTTCTCAAGTTCCAATTAACCCTTCTACATAGTCCTTTCCATTTTCCCAGAGGCACTGATAACATATTGGAAGGGCAGTTATGTTTTTCTAGCAGATCTTTAACACAAACACTGACTCTCTTGGCTTTTAATTTGTGGAGAACAGGCTATTGCAGAGTAAATGAATATAGCCCACAGCAGGTGGAATAGAGCCCTCATCAATATGCCATGGTGCTGGTGGGTATTATTAGCTATACTCATATATTTACTGCACTGAACTAACCACAGTACATTCAGCATTATTCAAATATTGTAAGTCACATTTTTGCAGATTAATCTAGTGAGTTAAAAGGAAACAGGTCATACACCTCTGCTCATTTCTGTGTTAATCAGACACACCAGAAATGGCGGCTTGCTGGCAGATTATGAACTTATGATGGCCATATATGGTCCTTGGATTTAGAGGATAGAGTCTTGGCAGAGAAGAAACAAATAAGAAGGTAGACATATTTTGCACATGTGTGTTTGCACAAAGCACTGTTGATTCTCTTTACTTTCTACCCAGATTCAGTTGACAGTGAATGTCTAGTCTGACTTCAAGAATCAAACCCAAAATAGACTTAAGGAAATATATCTGCAGTACATCAACCACAATTCAGTACAGAAAACAGCATAATTAAGTGCCTTTAGCTATGTGCTATAATGCATACACTAAATTCAGCTAGTGGAACTTACTGCCGGAACATATTTTAAGGCAGGCATTGGCATGTGTCTGAGAAAATTTGGAAAGTCTTCTCCTATCATTACAACACTGCTTGAAACATTACAGACCAAATAGTTCTAGGCCCAAACTAATCTCAAATTGACTGCAAGTATTTTGTCTTTTGCATAACAATTATTACCCATTCTGCAATAAGATACTTGGTATGGACCTCAAATGAGACCAAGACCAGCATCCTCAGCATTATAGTTAACCATGCTTACCACTGGCCAAATAGTTTAAGCGAATTTAAGAATTAAATATTTCTATAGCCTAATCTGGTGCATATTTACTCAGAAGTAAGTTCCACAGAGCTCAATGAGACTTTTTCCAAGAAAGCAATGGAAGCTTCTTTTAACTACTGAGAAGCCATGCTTGGAATCTGAACCATGAGGAAGGCACAATACTACCCGTCTCCTACCCTGTTTACCCTCCTACCCTGCTGTTTTCTGATCTGTCCATCCCTCACACATTATTTAATAAAGAAAAAAACCCCACAGAAGTTCTAACTATGTGTTCAGGATTGTGTCTGACTTGATCGTTAGTTTCGTCTTCGTTCTAAACATTTCCCTTAGTGAATGGTACGCATTTATTTTGCCACCCTTCTCTAAAATAAAGAATGAATCAATTCTTCTTGTTCTGGAACACCCCATGTTTCAGATTTTAAAAAAAACAGAATAAGGAATATCAATGTTATCCCATTTCACATTTTACTTACTGTGAAGGAGTTGAAATAGAGCCCATCCGCTGCAGTATAGTTTCCAGATCCTGACCCAAAGTGGAACTGTTGCAGGTGTGTTCTTCATTTTGTTTCGTTATATCTGTAGTCCACAATGGATAAAGTTCCTGCCCCAAGAGGCAGATCTGTCAATAGTCACTGTTGAAGCTAGGCCTCTTGCTAGTTTTGTTCTCCTCCATCCATGAGACTCGTATGTGCTGCACAATTAAAATGAGGCCCAGAATTTGGCACCTTTTTAATATAGTTGAGATGGACAAATATACTTTCATTTTCACTGTGCTTCCGCATAACTCTGGGCCCTGCAATTGATTTTATTCTCAACTTTTGCAGACCATCCAACGGTCAATATTTTGTTGTTCGTAGTGTTTCAGATATCTCAGGTCCCACTCACAAATGCATATCTGTAAACTAAGCAGAGTAACAGTTTTCCCAGGCTAGGAAGGACACAGACATTCACCAAAGCTGTATCTCTGAAGCAGAGGTTCTGCATGGATCATGGCTGGCTTACCATAGTTCCAGCCCCATAATACGAAAGTGGTTGTTGCACCTCTGAGGCCAAAATGACTCCACAGCACTTGGCACTTCAGCTGCTTTTATTCCTCCGACATTCTGCCATAGACCACAGGCATGTGCTGATGAGGAACGTGACCTACATAGAACACACATGGCCCACTTTCATCTCATCTCACAGTTGAGCAATCTCCACTCTGTCCTTATTCGACGCCTCCATTGTCAGTTGCAACATGTTTCTGGTGGCCGAGAGTGAAGTGGTGATCAATCAAATTCCTGACGCCTTCCACCAGTTCCTCCCATTACCCCCCAAACTCTTTTGTTGTCTACAGCTTCTCTGTTCAGGGACATCGCTGAATGATTGTTGCTGCTGTAGCTGCCGCCATCACCACCTCTACTGCACTCTGATGTCATCCATTTATTGAGCCGAATGCTCCACCGAGAGACAGCGTAGGATGCCTTGTAATTGCCTTCCTCATCTCTTTGCTGTGCCCCGGCCACAGGATGAGCAGCTCTGAACAAAAACAGCTCCTTGCCTTATCAAGCCAGGTCCGGAAATCAACTCGCTGTGCTTAGAATTCCACGCATGTGTGTGTGTCTGGGATGCAGCCCTGACAGTCTGTGAGTGATGAGGATGGTGAGCTCCAGTGTATCAGCAGAAGTTTCTAGTGCAGTGTTTCTGTGATGATTTCAGAAAGCACCACCACCTGTCTCTCTGCAAGTCACTGCCTCCTCCCATTTTCTGTGCCACATTAGACCTGTTAGCATCTTTATGGAGGTTTCAGCTGATAGATTTTGTATATAAAAAAAAGACAACAAAGATTTCTCCCCCATCCGCCCACAAATAACGCAACCACCTTCCATCAATTACCTTTGCTGCAGCTTAAAGTGGAGGCCTTTTAAAAATACTTACACTTCTGTATTATAAAACAAGGCTTCATGCAAAGGATGCGTGGGAGAGAACTCCATGCACAGCCTGAGTTTGGCTGCTGTTTTCACTACAGCAGTCCTTACTGCCAAAGAAACAAGCCACTTTCCAAGCAGATTACAGCCCTTCTTACCCATTGCACAAGGAACGATTCATTGAGACCTCCCAGGTAGATTCCCTTTTGACATGTAAGTGCTGTTTATCCAGGAGCAGAGTAATCTCCCTGAAATTAAACACTGAAGGTCAAACTCTGACTAAAAGTATGGTACACAGGAACTATTATTTTTAATGTGGTAAAAAGTCCTATGGCACTTTTCTATATACACAATGTTTTACAGTGATGACATGGATTATCATAAACACACATTCAGAGGTAGGATAGATCCTGATGGCATACCCAGTGGATTCCTCTGGGTTCAAGAAACACCATCTTGGCTTCCATGCTTCTATAAAGGCAGAGGATGTAAATATTCTGTCTCTTCACAAGGCTGTCATAGACATCACTATGTCACTACTGAAAGCTTCCTAACTTCTAGAAGTGAAAGGGAAACCTGCTCTCCAAGGCTTCCCTAATTTTCTCGGCTGTTTCAGAAATCTGGCTTGGCTCATCTCATAGCTTTTGTTACTCTTCCTTTGCAACAGCATGAAAAATGGGCTGCTGAATTCAACCATTACTGCTAAGAAGCTACAAAACATGCTGATTTGTTGATGCCTTAGTACTATAATGGTTTATAGTAAGGGTTTATAATTCTAAACATTGTGCTGTGGAAAATTTTCCAGATATACTGTAGCTAAGTCAAAATTATGCAAAATTATGCACGGAAGGGATAGAGTCGATAAAGGGATGTTCTTTTCCCTCTCTCAAAACACTAGAACCAGGGGGCATCTGCTAAAAATGAGGGTTGGGAGAGTTAAAACAGATAAACCCAGCGGGTTTTTACCCTGTAGGTAGTTTACCCAGTAGATAAGTAAGTAGATAAATAGGGACCACTTTGGTGGGAAGGTAACGGCGTTCCATGTGCTACGGCGTAGAGTCATGCTGGCCACATGATCGGACAAAAACGCCAGCTCTACAGGCTTTGAAACGGAGATGAGCACCGCCCCCTACAGTCGGTCACGACTAGACCATTCGGTTGTGGGGAAACCTTTACCTTTTTAGTTTACCCAGTGGGTAGTTAATCTGTGGAACTCTTTGCCACAGGAGGTGGTGATGGCCTCTGATCTGGATGCCTTTAAGAGGGGATTGGACGGATTTCTGGAGGAAAGGTCCATCGTGGGCTATAGGCCATGATGGATTGTGCAACCTCCTTACAAAGGTAGTGGGCTACTTTGAGTACCGGGTGCAAGGGAGTGGGAACAGGATCAAAGCACCTTGTTGTCTCATGCCTCCCTGGGGCACCTGGTGGGCCACTATGAGATACAGGAAGCTGGACTAGATGAGCCTTTGGCCTGATCCAGCAGGGCTCTTCTTATGTTCTTAAGTCATAATTTCAGCAAAGGTAGAATGCTGTTTTTTGATCATTTTTCTTCCATGCGTCCATTGTTCTGCCTTCATTATTTAACATCATACATTCACCTGGCTTATTCTGATGCTTTGGTTTGCCTGTCAGTGAGCCTTTATACTGCTGGGTACTATGCTACTGGACCCAATGTCTTCCAAAAGAGGTGAACTATAATGTTTGATTAGATAAGAAGGGGGAGTATGAAGACATCAGTTGCAAGTACTCCCATTTTGTATTTCTCAGTTCTGGGCAGAGAGCCATGGTAGTGAGAGAGAGAGAGAGAGAGAGAATCCTGCAGCACCTCAAAGACTAACGCAGGCGTGTTTCTTACCGCCATCGCGCACGGTCCGGGAGAGACCGCACGGTTTCTCATTACATGGGCAGTGTAAGGCCTGCCCACGCCTCCCTTACACTCTGTAATAGAGTGTTTCCGGGGTAAGGGAGGTGTGTCTGCGTGATGCGCAGGGGCGGGGCAACGTGGGGGGGGGATGTGTTCAGCGCCTGCCATGGAGCGTGCTCCCGGCCCGGCCTGCCACTGGACTAACGTATTTATTTTAGCATACAAATAAATAAAAACAAAAATCAGCATGAATATTTATGCTGAAATACATACGTTAGCTGTGCCACAGGACTCTTCACTGTATATTCAGGTATCTCTAACCTCTGGGTACAAACGTATGGTAGGGTGCAGGTAGCCACCTTGAGTTAAATCAAGACAGAACTTGTTACCTTATTCTCCTTGGAGAAAAAAGGTCACCCCAGGACTGACTGAGTGAAAAAAATGCTGTACAACAAGTTCAGGTTGTGAGTCCATGATATTATCTTGTAGAGTTGGAGACAGCATTTCAATGCCTCCCTGGCAGAATTCTCTTTGTACTCTTTGACAGGTTCTTCAGCAAGCACAAATCCATTCCCTTTGGGGGACAGCTGGTACCCCGCCCCCAATATATGAATGTATTAATAGCCCATCATCCTACTGGATTAACACTTCCTTCATTATTGGAGAATACTGGTTGCTTGCTATTTCGTAGCTGTACTGGGTTTACAGGTTAAGGTGAGAAATTTACAGCTGCAAGCAAAATGCAACATATAGTCCAGCGCACTTACCATATCAAATTAAAAGAATTCAAACGAAAGCCCTCTCAACTGGATTCGACAGTACTAGGTGTGCATATTGCCGGGAAGAAACCCCGGGAAATCCCGAGTACCAGAAGTGGGCCATTTACAAGATGCCATTCTAAGAATGGGCCAAAATGCATTGAAAAGTCCTATACGTAAACTGCGCCAGTCCCAAGCTCGGACACAGTCCAACCACAGGTATGACAGCTGTTTTTCTCAGAGCTGGGTGTGCACATTGCAGGAAAGGCAGTCCGGGAACTTTGGAGTACCCGGGGTGGGCCATTTCCACCAGGTTCCAGTCTGAGGTTTTAGGATTTTGCATGCATTTTGGCCCATTTACAGATTGGGACCTGGTGGAAATGGCCCACCCCGGGTACTCCAAAGTTCCCGGACTGCCTTTCCTGCAATGTGCACACCCAGCTCTGAGAAAAACAGCTGTCATACCTGTGGTTGGACTGTGTCCGAGCTTGGGACTGGCGCAGTTTACGTATAGGACTTTTCAATGCATTTTGGCCCATTCTTAGAATGGCATCTTGTAAATGGCCCACTTCTGGTACTCGGGATTTCCCGGGGTTTCTTCCCGGCAATATGCACACCTAGTACTGTCGAATCCAGTTGAGAGGGCTTTCGTTTGAATTCTTTTGATTTGATATGGTAAGTGTGCTGGTAAGGAACTGGACTAATAACTCAGAGCAAAATGAGGGACTATAAGTTAGAGAGGTAAAGGGTTATGGGTTGGAAAAAAGCAATAAAAGACTCTATGTGCATAAAGCCTCTTTTCCTTAAAGAGTGAAGACTTGAGGATGTGCCTCAAGGCTTGTGTGTCTGAGTTCAAAGATCCCAGCTCTCTCGAGCATTAGCAAAGCCTGGTTAGCAAGATGTTTCTATCGTGCCAATTTAAAAAAGCACACTCTTCTAAGTTAGCTTCACCACCCAGTGTAATGAAGTTCAAACAGGCTGCAGCATCTGCATTGCACAGAGAACACAAGGGCCTCTCTCTCTCCTGAGGTGCTTTGATATCTGCTCAAATGTGCCTCCTACATGGAAAGCAGTATTTCACCCAGAGGGCAGCAACTTCTGTGGAGCATGCTTTTCAGATTCTACTTCTTTTGGTCTGGATTGACAATGGAACAAAACCTCAGTGTAGTTTCTTAAATAGGCACAGACTGGCCTAGATCTTTCTCTCTTTTTGAGTAGAATTCCTTCATGCAGTTTGGAGGACTCAGCCCTGTCTCTTTACAGAGGTTCATTGGAAACCTTCTTTCAGTGCCTGCATGGAGCTTCCATCTTGGCTATACTTTTAGTTTCTTCTAACCATCTTTCCAAATTGAATATTTCTTGGCTCATCTACCTTCATCATGTCAAGCTTTCTCCTCCACGGACGACTTGACTCCTCATTGACTTGGACTTCTATTTGCAGTTCGCATCAGGGTGTGGTCATTGTTACTTCTACTAAAACATGACTGTACTCATCATAGGATTAGGGCAGACTAGATATCAAAATTAGTAGGGAGACAATCTATAAAAGCTGAACAAAGTATGTGAAGCTCCTTTTCATGAGTATTTTTGAAATGGTCATCAGCAAGGCCACATAAAATCACAATTGGATGGAAACAAGCAAAGCTTTTGCTTGCTAATGCTGTGCTGATGTTATGTATCCTTCTTGAGCGTGCAAGGTAGTGGAGACCCTTGTAGGCTATGGGCTGGGCCTGGCTCTTATTTGCAGCTGGGCAGATAGAAGTAGTCTCAGATAAAACAGTAGCCATGTGACCTACCAGTCTCTTACATCATTTGCTGAAGCAAGAGGGAATTGAGGTCTTTCTTCACTAAGTTTGCCTAGGAGTCATTAGCAACCTTCAGGAGTTCCAGGTGATGCCACTTTGCTGAGTCATTCTCTCTGAGCATCAGTTAGGCAGAAATAGCTTGGTGTACAGCCAGGAAAAGGATCCTCAAATTAATGTTCTTTATTAATTGGAAACACAGATCTCTCAAATGGAAGAAGTATAACTTGACCTGCGCAACAAAAACCCCTTTCCCCCTTCCCCTCAGCCTACTACTTTTCAAAAGACTCTCTTTCCAAAAAACACTGGCTCAGGGTTAACAGCAATTCTTTTCAGATGACTCCCATGCACTTAGGGCTGGAGAGACAGCACTGCAGCTGTGGAAAGCACTAAGAGATAATTGCTTGGTAAAGAGAATAAGGGCAAGAGAAGGACTCCTAGTGAGAACCAAGGACGAAGGTGCCAGAAGCAGTTTCCAAGTGAGACAAAGATAGTAGGGGGAGGCAAAGGCTCCATAAAGATTACATGGGTGTATACGATCCAGGGAACTCAATCAGAGTCCATGCCTGTTACACATCCTAGGCAGGTTAAGGTAAAGAAACACAGCAAGTACATCCCCTTTATGCTGATTATTTCATTTCTTGCTGTGATTTCTCAGCATGCTGGATCATTTCTGCTGTGGATACCTACCATATTCTCTCCCCTGAGACCTTCCCTTTCATCCCCACACAGGTCTTCTTGTTTTATCCAGTTATGATAACTGTTATTATTTTAGTATATATTTGAGTATAAATTTTGCTTAAAATGTTGATATTTATTTTAAGCAAAATTCATATTTATAGTCATGGCACACAAACATACGTTCTTTTTTCACTTAATCTCAGAACATAGTGAGCAGATCCCTTTAAAGTGTTTGTGGCAGCTGATGCTGTGTGGAATCCCACTGTGGCAACAAAGAGCCATCACTGATCAGCTGGGATCAATGTTCTCATAGATTGTCACCCATTTCCAGCCAAGGGAGATGACATCTGATTGCAAACAGTAGGAGGCTGGAGTGGACAGTGTGCCTGGAAGCTGCCCTTAAGGCTGGAATTTAGAAGGGGGGGATAGAAGCAAAATAAGATAAAGGGAGGGGAATGGAGGAAGAGGAAACAGGAAGGGCAAAAGGAGGGAATGAAGGAGAGAATGAGTACATGAGGAAAAAGTGAAAAAAGAGAAGGAAAACGTGGAAAGACCATGAAGGTAAAATTGGAGGGATGAAATGGATAGAGCCAGGCAAGAAGGGCCTAGTGGAAAATGCAGCTAAGCAGTCCTGGCCTCTGGGGATTGGGGGGAGCCCCCACAGGGCTCCCCAAGCCTTAGAACAGGTATAAAATGCAATTGAAACCCACTTCTGGTTTTGTAATTCCAACCCAGAAGTGGGCTGCAGTTCCATTTTACACCTGTTCCAAGGCTTGGGGAGCCCTGCTGCTTCGGCCCTCTCCACTTAGTCTAGTGAAGTAACCCAGCAGGGGCACCGAGAAGCTCCTCCACTTTTAATTTGCACTGCAGTTGATTAAATCCTCAGTTATTCTGGCCATATACAGCAAGTCCTTGCTTACTGTCATTCCTTTTTCCACAGTCTCATTTTAATATTGTCCTCCGGATCGTGTTGGATCTGTAACCTCCCTTTATTTGTGCCCCAGAATGCCTTGTGGAGCCTCTGCAATGCACTCATCAAGGCTTTTCTATATGGAAGTGCTCAGCTAGTACCCCCCCTTGAGAGAGCGCTATTGAGCCTGCCACTTAAAAGGGTGTTTTTGTGACCAAAATATGCTGTAGGAACTTAACTCTTGTTTAAGTACATTAGCCTGTGATAAAATTTGTTTTAACTGGTTTCACTTAAAGTCCCAGTTTCCAAGAACCAATCAACAACTGTAAGTGAGGACTTGCTGTACTCAGAAGTTTCCTGTATGCAACACACACACACCACACATGGCCTCCCAGAATCCCCACCGGTGGCATTATCCCCATGGGAGGAGTGTAGGGAGACAACAATGTGCCAGAGTACTGCATACTAAATAGTATACAGTTCAGCCACACTTCAGGCTTTACTCAGTTTAGCATGCTGTTCTTGGCTGTACCCAATAGATCAATTCAGTGAGACACAGTAATTTGCATTGCACACCAATTAAAAAATGCAGCAAATTTCTTTTTCAAATACTGGACAATATCTCAGAATAGATGGGGGGGCAGCAAGCAAGAGCTTTGAATAACAGGATCCAACAGACACCCACATCCTAACCCACACTGGAATAGGGAGGCCAGCTGGCCTGCCCCATATGCAGTGCCGGGTTGGGGCTGCATATGGCACAACTCAGAGTAAGGGGAATTTATTTCCCTTACCCCATGTTGCACTGCAGCATTCCCAATAGGGCTACTCAGAGCTGCACCAGTGAAATTGCTGATGCAACTCTGAGTGGCTAGTATAAGACCAGCCAGGCCAGGGATGGGGTTTAGGAACCGGCCTAAGTGCTGAAGGCCTATCCCACCCATCTCCCAAGTCCACCCATGGGCACACCCTTACCCCATCTTCCCCGCCCCAATCAGCCCTCCCCAATCCCTTGCACTGGCCAAATTCAGCTAGCGCAAACCTACCTGCCTGGAGCAGTATGGATTCAGCCTCCGTGGGCTGGCCACATCCTTGCACTGGCCCAGCCGACTCCCATGGCAGCGTAGATGTGCCTTATGACACGTTTGCAACAGAACTGGGCCGGCAGAAGAGTACTTTGGCAGAAGAGTACTTTAGCATCGCTCTCTCAAACATCTAATCACTCATGAAAGAATAAGTTCAGTTAAAGGACAAAACATTGTAACCTGGAAGAATGCCTGTTAACAGAAAGCATTCTTCTTCCAGGGGATGATATGGTCACTGGACCTCTTCATCCTGTGTCCTGAAGACGGGTTCTAGCCCTACAAAGTGTATAATGCCAGGAATAGAAGAACAGTGTTCACATACTATAGCATTGTTGCTGGAAGGTGTATTTGAAAGGCACTCATAGAAACCTGTCACTGTCTGGATGCAGCTAAACAGTTTATATGCCTCTCCAGTATCTCCTGTTCTGCCAAATTCCTTGCCGGGCCACCCCAAGGGCCCTAATGCCCACACTAGGCTAACTAGTCCCGTCCCCCCCAGAGCGGCCTCAGAGATAGGCAAGAGGGAGGGGGTTCAGTCACCCACTGGGTCTCCTCTCTTCCAGCAGCTTTGATTGGGATCACCGGCTGGCCAGCCTCCTCCAGACTGCCCTCAACACTGGTTTAGCTCCAAACTACTCTTAGTCTAACACCACCACCAAACAATAGCTTGCCCAAGCCATAACTGCCTCCTCCACTTGGTGGCGCCAGGGGCATGGCAGACATACAACAATTCCCAATGGTCCCAAAACAACCTTACCTTCAGGCAGGCAGGCAGGCCAGCAGTCCGTCCATCCAACGCCTATCTGGTGCCCTCCTCCAGCATCTATCCAGGTGCTTTACTGTAGCGCCTGCCTCCAACTTTATACTGAGGCCAGCCAATCAGTGGGCAGGCTTTAATTCATCAGCCACACCCATCTGCACCTGTGCTAACCTCCCTTCAGAGCCAGAGCCCTTATCAGCCTGCAGCTGTGTTCCTGCTGCAGGAGTTCTGGAATTAACCTCATAATCCCTGGTTAATCTGGGACAAGGGGCCGTTGCTGATACCACTTCCCTATCTCCTCGGGGTATCTCCTGCTTTTCCAATACACTCTTTCTTGGTGTATTAAAATACAGATTTGTAAGATGTGAAGATTATTAACTTTACTGCATAACCTATATCATGCAGTAGAATATGATCCAATTTCAGCGCACTGGAATGTGCTATATGGAGCAGCAGCTGTCCCTAGAAGCAAAAAAAAAAAAACTGACAAAAGTTTCATTTTACTCCTTTGTATCTAATACAATCCTGCTGTGCAGTATATTCAGTGGAAGCAAGTGATAGTGAAATATGTTGCTTTTCATTAAAAACAAACCCCCAATCTCAAGTACATTCAACAACTTTCTGAAGCTTTAATTTTCTGCTTTGGATCCTCCAGTCTTGAGAATCAAAAATGTATCGGCAAACACTTTTCTCTTCTGCTGAACAGCCTCAGTTAATCAGGACTAGATATATTTATGTGTTTCATTTTTATTTCACCCACCCACCCTTCAGGCAGTTGGGGATGCACATGGCTCTATTCCCCTCCCCTCACAGCAACCCTATGAATTAGGTTAGGCTGAAAAATGGACTGGATCAAGATCGGACAGTGAGGTTAATAACTGAGCGGGAATTTGAACTTGGATCTCCCCAACCCAAGTCAAGCTTTTACCACTATGTGCAGAGGGAGCAGCCAGCTGATTAAAGGCACTTACACAGAAGTTTGCCTGCACATGGGACACTCCGGCTTGCTTAGCATTTGAAAAGGGCAGAGGGCAGTCTCTAGCACAGGGCAGCATTGACTTCTTGTTCTCTCAAATGGCTTGCAGAGGGCTGTCTCTCAAAATTTACCAACTGGTACTATTCTTTGTCTATTGGAGGAGAGATGGATGGCCAAGCCTTTAACCCTCCCTTCCACCTAAGCAGAGAGCTGAAAGCAAACATGCCTAGCTAGTCATCATTCCCTCTAACTAATAGGAAAAAGGGGTTGGTGTAGAACACAGCAAAACTGCCTCAGAGCACACATGACTTAAAACAGCAGTCCCCGAAGTCCTACTCAGACTTTGGGACCATGCTAAGGGTTTGCAGAGCAGGGCCTGTGAATGTGGAAGTGCTTTCTGTGCACAATTCAGGGCTTTTTTCACGGTCAGGAAGGCCCACAGAGGGGGCTGTGGGCATCCCAGGCCCATAAAGACCCCAGCGCGACCCCCAGGTAAGCATTGAAGCCCCTGGGTGTCCGCGGTGCTGCGATTGCTGTGGCATTGTCAGGACACCTTAAATAATTAAGAGGGAATGGCCTGGTTTTATTTCCCAATAGTGTGTCACAACCCACACTACTGTGGGAACTGCTGACCTAAAGTTTTCAAGGGATGGGGAGGCTCACAGCACCATCCTGGGCATGTCTAGTCAGAAGTAAGTTCCACTGAGTTATATAAGACTTATTTTCAAGTAAGCCCCACTGAGTTATGTAACACTTACTTACAAGTAAGTGTGTATAGGATTTCAACCTCACTAATGGGAACTTGGTGTCTAATCCTTCCTTCAGTACCTATCACCCTATAAACATAGTCAGCCAAAATATTTTCTAGCTGTGTAGAGGAGGAAAGCTGTTCAACTTCTAGCTAAGAGCTTTGCACAAATGGAGTCAATTCAATGTCATCATAGGCCCATTCCCACTTAGCCCAGACATTCCAGGAAGACATATGTATTGATTTGAGCAGAGCTGCTGATCTGTAGCTGCCACCTCAGTGCTCTTATGAGAGATTTTACACATTTTTCATCATAACTTTTCACACTGTAGGAACTTTCCAGTAAACCACAATCTCCCTGGGACTTTCCATTGAGCACGCCATTTACCTGGGCTCCCGACAGACTTACCACAGATCAAACATCTCTCTTTGCCTAATAGAGTCTACTGGACCCTGTCACCATTGTTAGGGCTGGTTCCACTATAGCAGCTTCACCTCATTATGCTGGTGATTTATTGCCAGCTGCAGCGGGCCAAAGGTTTTCACAAAAATGAGTGTTGCACGGATGGATTTGTTGGAACAACTCTGTGACTACAGGGATGAATGATGAGTGTGAACCCTGGGCTCTGAACATCAGCCACAGCTCTTGCTGGCATAATCTATCTATACTAGTCTTCTCTATGGGACTTTGCCCTAATTGGCACAAACAGAATCTGAAGATGACATTAACACTTCCTGCAGACGGATTGCAAAGACATCCTTTGTTATAGATTTTTTTCAGCTCAGCGACCACTTAAAATGTGCAGAGGAGACAAAATGACGTGAGCTGTAGAGAAATCCTGATAACTTGGCATTAAGCTGTTATCAAACTGAACTAATACACTGAAATGTCAAATAATCCTTCCTTGGCAAAGTCTTTACAAAATGGGTGCAAAGCCATGCAAATGAAAACGTATGAGCGAAAGCCACATATGTTTACCAAAAAGAAAGGTAAATGGGATTTTAATAGCATTAATAAACCAATCAGCACAGGGTTATTGAGCCAGAGTGACAGAAGGTCAGGTTCCTATGGGGTAGAGCATTAACAGAATCAGTGAGGGCTGTGAATTCAAGCCTCACTGGATCTCCCAATATACAACCTTTTGAAAAACATTTTATTCCTGAAGCATACATTGTATGTACCTGGCACAGCGATCAGGCTTTGCCCCTACGTCCAATAAAGTAAATCTGGCACTATTTTACAGATAGCCAGTAATGTGCTGCTGCAGCCTTCACTTCTCTGTTGTAAAATATAAAATGTAGTCTTCATTAATTACGCTGGCCAGATGGCTCAAAATGTACTTTTCTGGTACAAGCAGCAGAACTTAGGCACACAAACAGGGACTTCAGAACTAAGTCCCCTGGAAAAGCAAATACCTTGACTGAACATTTATAGATGGCTTTTGATTTGATTTTGGCTGCAGTGAAGTAACACGTTTTGAACTCTAGTGGCTGAATTTTCACTTACCCTTTTAAAAATGTAGATTTTGTACACCTGATGACTGCATTATACTGTCCTTTCTATACATGTACATAGATAAGTATAAAATATGCGTGCATCACATCAGTCATGATTGGTGTAAGTACATTTAACTTGCCACTTTTCTTAGCAAAATACATAGCAGTAGCAATCAGGAAAAGACTGGATTACCACTTTCATGTGCTACAATTGGGCAAACAGTGATTTTAAAAAGCAGTTTTCAAATATGGATGTAAATTGAATTTTTTTTAAAAAAAAATGTGAATAGGGGAACAGAGAGGACCACTATGTGGCAGTTGATAAAACATTTGGTTTTGATCTTCAAATTGCCAAGGTCAAATTCCCTAATCAGGCAAAATGTGCCCATCAGCAAGAGACCTTCAGCAAGTCTCTTTCGCTAACGTCCACATCACATTAATTTATTTAAATTGCTCTTACCTTAAAAGCTTCACATGATACAGCCATGAGGCAAAGACTTCATGACACTGCCTTCATATGGTGCCGGTCCACATAGTGAGCAATTTCCTATGCACTCATCTTATCACTAAAGGATAAAGTTGCTGATCTCTTGACTAAAATATGTAACATGTCCTTTAAAAACTGCCACTGTGACAGGATTAGAGGATAGCAAATGTCATACCAATATTTTTAAAAGGAAGGAGGGGGTACCCAGGAAACTACAGGCTGATCAGCCTAATATACAGGTAAGAAGGCCTCATCAAAGATAAAATCTTAAAACATGTAGAAGAACAAGCCTTGCTGAGGGAGAATCAGCATTACTTCTATAAGGGTAGGTTTTGCCTCACTAACCTTTTAAAATTATTTGTAAAGATCAGCAGGCATGTAGGTGAACCCATGGATATTATATAGCTGGATTTTCAGAAGGCATTTGATAAACACTGCTGAGAAAACTCCACAGTCGGGGAATAAGAGGGCAGGTCTTCTTATGGATTGGGAACTGGTTGAAGACCAGGACAAAGAGGATAGATAGCAATAGGCAATTTTCACAATGGAGAGAAGGGAAAAACGCTGTTCCCCAAGGATCTGGGACCAGTGCTTTTCAACTTGTTTATAAATAACCATGAGATAGGATAAGCGGTGCGGTGGCCAAGTTTGCAGATGACACTATACTTTTCCATGCGGTGAAGACCAGAAGGGATTGTGATAGGCCAGGGATCTTCAAACTTTGGCCCACAAGCAACATCCAGCTCCACATAAGATTTTACGCAGCCCATGGAACAGTGATGGGAAGCCTTAATGTTCCAGCCTGCAGCAGCTTGCTGACATGCCAGGTATCCGCACAACCTTATGCCAGGGAGATGCTTCCTCAGGGACATTTTGAGGTCAGATCAAGGGTGGGGCAGGGAGTCTTGGCAGCATTGGGCATGCCAAATCCTATACCCCTTCCAAGGCCATACAAACCCCCAGAAGGCTCCTTAGACCTATGCTAACAAAGGTAAGTAAAATGTACTTACCCCTTGGCCAGCCTGGTCCACAGAGGCTACATTGATGGTGCTATACCATGAAGGTTGGTCAAGGATAGGATTGGGCCATTAGTTTATTTATTGATTGATTGAAAAGGTTTTTATCCCGTCTTTCCTCTGTCAAGACAAATGCCCAAGGTGGCTATCTGGTTGATACATTTTGCCTGCATGTTACTTGGGAGAAGTGAATTTGATTATTGTTGCATACTCCATCATGCAATCACTGTTTTGACACTCTCAGCAAAGCGAGTTTACTAAAAAAAAAATTGCACTGCTGTGGTCAAGGCCAGCATAGTAGTTTGTGCTGGAGATGATGCCTGCAAGGATTAATTTCCTCTCAAATATTAAACTATGACATGGAGCAGGAGAGCAAACATTGATTAGATACGGAACAGTAATTACAGTATTAAAGAGTTGGGCATAAATATACGTAACCCACATTTTCAATATAATTAACTGATTGGTATCTTCATAAATGTTCTTTTCAGGTATGATACTGGGCAAAGCCTATGATACAACATGAAAGGTACAAGTTTGTGCATCCACAACTGAGGCTCAATTAAGGTGGATTTACCTGCATTGCAGTCAATGAGACTAAAAGCCACTTGCCACAAACATGAATTCTTTACATGGAAATAACTTCTGTATAGGAAGCATGTCTATAAGATGCAGAAATGCACAAACGTGTACACATAGTGGGAAATTGTGATGAGTGGTTACAGTGGTGGACATGTGACAAAAAAGAAATAATCTGTCAGTATAATATTATTCTGTATATATTAAAATTTGTCTTGTATGGAAGAGCTTTGAAACCAGGGCTATACTTCCATTCATCCCAACTGGGGCAATTTAGGAATATGAAATGACCTTCTCTGAACTTCCCCAGAAAATGTACTGTAAGTAGCTGTTAAGTGGATGAATGGAATTCCTAAAACTCTTTACACAAAATCAAAGCCCCAGTCCTTCCAGTGACACATAAGATAATGAGTTTTTAAAGGACCAAACTAGACATAATGGTAATAGATCACTATATTTAAAAACAAGTTCCCTCCCAATCACAAGGAAAGAAAGAGGGCGCTATATCTGTATATTTTCCCCTACATAGCAGATGAAAGATTGAGAGAGCCATTTAGATCAGGAAAATAGCACGGGAGGAAAGGTCAATGCGTCACTCTGTTCTACTTCTCCAGTTGCCCAATCCCCCACCAGCACTGTATTAAATAAGTATTAGGAGGTGAATCTTAAATCTCAAGGCATAACATACACTGCTCAAAACAATAAAGGGAACACTTAAACAACACAATGTC
>JAJKFI010000120.1:1505614-1591903 GCA_029204185.1 Lerista edwardsae
GATGTGTTGTGTAAGTGTTCCCTTTATTGTTTTGAGCAGCTTATAATTTTACCCAGAGTTGGCTATAAATGCATTTTGTTGTCTCTGGTTCTCCCCAAAATTCCCCCTCCCCAACTGCAGCATGCCCCTGCCGCCAAGTTACGGGTACCAACAGTGGGCTCTGGAGCTGCTGCTGTGAACACCTAACCACTGCTCAATTGCCACAGCAGGCCAGAAGTGTCAACAGCAGCCCTGTTTTTGTGCCACGTGCAGTGGTCCTTATTATATGTGGAAATGTTGAAATGTGCCAGGTTTGCTTGCATGTTCTTGCCACAAAATGAAAACGCAGCATTGAAATGTGATGTATTGGCTGCTTTCTGGCAGCTAACAGGAATTAAGGTAAAGGTAAAGGTTTCCCCACAACCGAATGGTCTAGTCGTGACCGACTGTAGGGGGCGGTGCTCATCTCTGTTTCAAAGCCTGTAGAGCCGGCATTTTTGTCCGAGGACAAGCTTCCGTGGTCATGTGGCCGGCATGACTCTAAGGAACACCGTTCCCTTCTCACCGAAGTGGTCCCTATTTATCTACTTGCATTTTAGGTGCTTTTGAACTGCTAGGTTGGCAGGAGCTGGGACAAGCAACGGGAGCTCACTCTGTCACGCAGTCTCGAACTTCCAACCTTGCGGTCGAAAGCCCAGCAACAGCGGATTAACTCGCTGCGCCACCATGTCCCTTAACAGGAATTAGCATGCACTATTGCATGAACGAATGGCTAGCAATGCATTGATAAAGAGGTGGCCGAAGTAGTCGTCAATGCTAGTCCTAGCAGTGCAAGGACTGGAGCCCTCAGTCAGTCAAGCGTGGAAACCATGATGTATCAAACACTCTTTCCTCCAAGGTCATGTTTTTAACAGGACAGTAATTCCATAAGGACTTCACAGTTAACAATATGCTTTACAAAACAGAGAGAAATGGCATATTGTGGAAAAAAATGGTGCTATTTTTGGATACCAGTTTTGGATATCAACAGTGAGCTAACCCTTGAGGGGTCTTGGATGTTTGTTTATTTGTTAATAATTGCTATTTCTGCCGAAGGGTGATTGCTGCTACTATGTGAAATCAGAGGTGATGATTTAGGAATCAAAATGTTGATTTTTTTCATCACACCTTTTCATGGCACAATCCTAACTTGCACTGGAATGGCAAGGCCTGCAGGCCTGCGCCGTATCCAGCGCACATTGGAGCAGACAGGAGCCTCCCTGGGGCAAGGACATGTTCGTGCCCTTACCCTGGGGTAGGCACCAGTTGCGCCTATGGGCTCCTTGGATCTGCACCTGCTGTTTAGCATTCATGCCTATGGGGTCCTCGGATCTGTGCCTGTGGCCCCAATTGGGGCTGCGTGGCCTGGGAGTGGGAGTGTGGATGTGGCCGTTAGGATGTGCACAGTTAGGATGTGCATAGGCCTCGCAGTTAGCATTGGCCCAACAGAGGGCCTTGGATTGAGCCCTCAGTGTAAGGTAAAATAAAATCCTGTGTGGAGTTGGGTGAAGGGGAAGCCATGAGACTGTTACAAATCCCATTGCTGGTGAGCACCAAATTTAATGAGATAGAATTAAAACATATAAACTATATCAATTGCTGAATTACATCATAAATGGCCAGAGACTGGAGGACTCCACAGAACAGCATAGGGGTTGAGTCTGTGGACTGACATCTTTTAACATCAGCCAGCTACTAGATCCATCTGTAATTCTATCTGCCCCTCCTGAAACTCTAAAAATGCCTACCTTGTGCATTATATTTTTTTTATGAATTGTACACTGCTTTTGAAGCCAGTATTGGCTGAAAAGCAGAGTATAAATAAATATGACTAGATCATGTGTCAATTCATAATATCCTGTTTCATCTGTTGAAATGTTAACATTGTCATACAAAAAATAAGGGAGAAAATTGTCACTTATGCTTAATCCTATGCGCACTTACTCAGGGGTATGGCCCTTATTTCTTAAGTGTGAGACGTACTCATTGGGACTTCTTCCAAGTGTTCATGCATAGGAACTTGCTGCATGACTGTAATCTTACGTACACTCACACAAAGGGCTGGACTGGAGACTGTCAACCTAGTCAACCACTTGTGGGGCTAGACTGATGGGAAGTGGGGGTGTACTGCAATTGTTCCTAACATTACAAGATGTCTGTAAGAATTGAGGAAACAAGTTCGTTTTTATTTGCTTGTAAATGGCATGAATAGACTTACAGATATAAACGAACAAATCTGTCATCTTATATGACAGAGATAAGCCATGCATGCAGATCATTGCAGTTGTGAAAGAGGCTGTGACGTCGCTGGCCCCCCACGACGCCTCCTCACTGTCAGGGAGGGGGGTGGCGAAGGGATGGACAGTGTACATGGTGGGAAAGCGACGTGCAGAAACGACCAAGGAACCGAAATGCCAACGTAACACCCTTTATTGGGATACAATTTCTTGTTTCCCTAGCGGCGGCTGCCTGTCCGCACCCACCGGTCTCCATCCCTGAGGACCCTTCTCAATGCCTTGTCAGCACTTGCTTCATCCTCATCCCTAAACTAAAGTCCACGCTTTCCTGGGGGATTCAAAGGGCAACAGAAAGTCCAGCATCTCAGCGTTTCCAAACAGAGCAACAGAAAGTCCAGCCCGCTCAGGCTTTCAAGAGCAACTGAAAGTCTAGCCCGACTGGGTGGAAAAAAAGGGGTCGGGCGCTGTCTTCAGGCCACTCACGGCTCAGGGCATCAAGGTCAGCTCTGGATTGGGCTACGTGCCCAATCTAGGTACCCAGTCATGAGGTAGAAGCAAAATTGCTCATGGATATTTATATGCACGCACCATAAACAAGGTCCAGAAAGCACAATTTAGAGGGGAAAAAACTGTTCATACAATGATTGCCTCCCTGTGGCACATGTCCCATTAAATGCAAATATGTCAGACACTGCTCATGCCATGCCTCAATACTGGCCGAACATAAAAATGAAAATCAAGGAAGATAGAACATATCACCTGTAAGTATGAACCAAGTTCAAATATAAAATGAAGGGACAGTGTTCTATGAAATTCTACAGTGATTCATGAAAGTTGCTGCCTTGGTTGCTGCCTTGGTGTTAGAAGTGGGAGGGCTGGCAGGGTGATCTTGCTAGCTAGACCATTTTCCTGGCAAATTATATATTTAGCTGCAACCTTGCACAGACTGCTGATATCAGTGTAAGTGTGTTTTTGTGCACAGGTTGTACTCTTGCCTGGTATGCAGAGCTTTCTCTCTGTAGTTTAATGTAGTTTCTGTAGTTTCTCTCTGTATGCCATGTGTGTGCCCTTGAAGACTGCAAGCCTCCTCACAAGGAGTGGCCACACCAAGCCTTCCTTCTCCAAGGTTATCACAAGAGGTTGTTTTAATATGCTGCCAAATAAAAAAAACTTGGCTGACACCTTCTTCACTCTTCTCATCCTTAATTTGGCATAAGTGCCTAAGTAAAAGTGCCCAGGATGCTGCAAGGGTGTCATGCAGCTTCGGCTTTATTTGCTATTATTGTTGCTTTCAAGTGGAAAATTGATATAATAACAGCCTTCTCTCAGCACACAGCAGCCTGTGCATTTGTACAATGCTCAGCATCCACTGGCAGCAAAAAGGAAAAAAAAAAGTGACAGATGCTGCCTACAAATAATGAGCTGATCCAATTTCCTTTGGAAGGAAACTTTAAAACAATCCCTTGAGCTTGGCAAGTCACAGTGCCGTGTGGAGCTGCTTATGTGTATGTTTGCTGCAATGGATGTTCCTTGGTTCATTTGCCATGAATATTCAACAGCATTTCCATTACTGAGATAGGAGAGGAGATCAACGTCCCAGCATCAATAGCCTGTCAAAAGGAGAAATGTGCAGAACTACAATCTTTTCATAACAGATGCACACATGTCCATTCATACAACAGGACCCAAAAATGGTAAATTAATTGACTGTAGGAATCTCAAATTCATTAACATTTGGTTTTGGGTTGTCATGAGCAACCATTGAAGGTCTCAGACATCACAGAGACACAAGAATGGTAAAAACAGGCCTATATTTATATTAAATATGAACTTCTGTTTAGCTACCATGAAGGCTTTTTAGCTGCATTTAAAGTTTTTTTTTTCTTTTGTATGAGTTTTTTTTTTAAAAAAAATAGAAAGATATTCTTGAAGTATGCAGATGTAGATGTGCGCTAGGTTTAGAAAAAAGTCTTATATTGTAAGACTTTATTTTAGGTCAGTGCTGCTTACTTCCATTGTGCCTCCCCCCCCCAAAAAAAACCTATTGGATTGTGGTAAATGAGGCTAACTCAAATAGATGTGCAAATGTTTAGGCAGAGCAATCCAAAGGGAGCCTTGAACCAACACAAGCTGTAAAGCCTGTTTTCATTGACTTGGGAGTCTTCTGGAAGCCTGTGCCAACTCCCGTGAGCAGCTCCTCCACAGGCCCAATGAGGTGAGTTTCTGCCGGCTAAAGGGGTGGAAGAGGGTGGTGGGAGGGCAGAACAGAGGCAGAGAGGAGGCATTTTTAGGAAGGGAGGGTGGAATGTGATCAGGCCCTGGAGGGAGGTGTGATCATCCACAGCAGTTCAGGCCACACCGTAATCCCCATCCCTGGTGATTTCACTGGAGCAGATCCGAGTAGCTCCAAAGGGTTAACTGGGGATTGACAACTGGTAGGATGAAAAATATCCCCTTACTCTGAGTTGACCTCCAGTCAGCTCTTAAACTGTGCTGGATACAGTGCAGGCCACTGTGGTCTGCCAGTTCCAGCTCAGGTCAGGATTGTGCCTTTAGTTGACTGCCCATGTAGTCTCCAAAGAAAATATGCTGTAATTGAGCCTAAATTACATGGGCTTAATGATGTTAGCCTTCTGAAATTATTCAGTAACAGGAGGTAAGTCTCAAAGCTACTGTTTTGCACAACTGAGGGCCAAAGTAGATGTGGCATTAATCATGTTCAGTCTGGCACATTCATTTCTTTAATGTAAATAGCAGCAGCAGAGGGCCCTAATGTGGATTGGGACTGGGAGAAGGGAGGCTTTACAGGACAAATTTCCATGTTCAGCATTTGCTTTGCCTATAGCAGGGACATGGCCACATAGTGCATCAGCACTGGGGTCATGGCTAATGTGAACAGTTGCAGGATTTGGGGGATTCAACTTGATGTTCTCATCTGATGATGGGCATGATGGTCTTGGAGGGTCAACAACACCTTTTCTAGTCTTTTCTAGTAAAAGTAGACTTTTGCTTTCTGATCTAAAACTAAGTAAGCTTGTTCAGAAAATGACGTGTACTCTCTGCTGTGATAATTGAGACTTATATCCTGCATTAAGAACTAAGTTAGGGCAATGTTTAAATTGAAACATCCATCTTCCTTGCCGGATGTTTATGTACTGTCTGCTTTGGTTGAACTGTATTAAAAAATGCTGCCTTCGGTCATTCTGAAATGCAGCCTTTCCTAGAGTTTGCAATAGCTTCTGTCGTTTTGGTCTTAATAGTTTAAGAAATGGGTTAGGGCTGTGGGGAAGTTAAGCAGCCCTGTGCTAAAAGAGAGAAGATAAGCAGATTTTATGTTACAACCCACATAGTCCTCTTCCCAGATATCTGCTGGTCTGGGTTTAAAGAACTGGTTGATGGTGGCAGCTATTGTAGTCTGCATTAATACTGGAGAGTCTGATTCAGTAGTACTACATATAATGACACTGCAGGAATAGGCATCTGTGAAAACAGGCTGGTTCCCTAACAGGTGAACCAAACTATGAAAGGCAAACTACGCTGTCAGCCTATTGTCTTTTCTGGTTTAATTTAATAAAATATATCATGTATACAATACAGTGATAGCATCAGGTTCCTGGAGGCCGTGGATCAAAACCTGCACTAGAATCTCACCATGACACCCTCTCACCTACCCCCTGTTGACTCATTGGTACTACTATGACCACTGGTACTGTGGTTTCAGAAGTCAGCCCAATGGAGTGGGCCCTTGGCACCACCCATCCCTGCCGATTTATAATATTGCAGAGGCAGAACCTGTGAAACAGAGAGCACAGACTGAGAAACGAATATATATATTATGTGTTGTTGTTGTTGTTGTTGTTGTTGTGTGAATATATATACATAGAAGCCAATACACATCACCAACCATTAGGAAAAAAACTTCTTACATTTTAACCTTGTTTGCCTTCAGAGATGTAGCAAACTCTAGCTATGCTCACTTATGTGGAAGTCAAAAGATGTTCATCAAACAGTTCTGCAAATACCCCACTGGAATGGCCAAGAAGCCTTTTGACAATATAGAAAATGCTCTAATAAACTTTATAATTGCTGTCCAAATATTTTCATTCTGGGGCACTACTATCACAGTTCAGCACAGAAATCAGCAGTTTGGATACCTCCCTAAATAAGCACAGTCAAAAGAGAACTCTATAAAAGGACTCCTTCAAATAGGGAGATGATGCCTGGCGGCCATGAGGGCTTTGCTCCACAGGGCAATGATGTCATCAGTTCCTGTCTGCCAGGGGCTTCTGTGCAGGCACCCTGTGCAAACAGCTGCAATGGGCACAGCTAACCAAAAGAATCTGAGCCCAGACTGTGTCTACCACCACAGAGACCGCGGCTGTTGTTGGTGTGATTGAAAAATGTGGACTTACTTCGGGGATTGTTCTGCACAACTAATATTTACATATTTGTACTACTTCAGAAATGCACATTTTTCACTGAGAAAATTTCAAACACAAAGCATATCTGTAGAAATCAAGTATAGGGTATTACTCAATCAGTTATTTCAATTTGCAGGAGTTTGCCAGAGCACGGAAGAGGCTGCAGCAAAAGATAACAGATCCCACCTTTCAGGCCCAGGACTGCCTGGTGACATTTTTCACTGCAAACTGTCTCTGCCTTTTCCACAGTAATTCCTGGGTCTTTAAAGGCTTTCTCCTGTCTTTGGAGCAGGAGCTGCCTACTCTCGTCCTGCACAGAGCAGAAATAATCTAAAATGCAATCCTTACCTTGCATGCTATGAGAACGAAAGCCTGCGAGGAGAGAAGATTACATGGAAGTGAGCCTTTTCTCTCAGCAAGAGCTCCCAGAGCTGGCACTTCATGCACTGCAGCTTCACAGGCACTGCTGGGCTGGCTCTCTGCAGCAGGTTGCTAGAGGTGTGCAGCAAAACAGGTTCAGATCACAGAGCCAGCCATGTAAAGCCGCGGCAAGCGTCTAAACCACAAATAGGCCAAGCAGGCTTTCTTCCTAGGAGTAAAATGCCTTCCAATGCAGGTTTCAGTATTTCTTACTCATTATCTCATCTCTGATTGCAACCCAGCCACCCCCAAGGCAGCTGCCAGCACAGCTGGTTGCCAGAGATGAACCAGGGGATCGATGTGTTCAGCTTTCTGATTTCCTCCATAGTATGAATCTGAGCCTGTCTCACAGTGATGGGAGTGAGATGAGACAGCAGCTCTAGGATATTGATATCATGTCATTGACTGTCTCCTTGCCTAAGCCTGGAGCTCCTGGAGCCTTCTCTGCACCCCCTTCCCCACCCACCCCTCCATTCCCCACACTCACTGCTGGTTTGGCATTCTCCAGGCAGGGTGAATTATATCTATTGCACCTTTCCAAGCAGACTGTGCCAGTTTTAGGGAGTTAAAGAAGCTGCCCAGGGCAGTTTTGCTCTCTGCCCCAATGAGTTAGAAAGTGAAAAGTTCAGATTTGCTCTCATCCAAAAGCAATTGATGAATAAAAGAGGGAAGATTAGTGCTAAAAGGGATTTAGCACTTTAGAGATTTAGACTTTGAGCCCCAAGGTGCATGAGCAACTTTTGCTTTGTTAAATTAAACCACTTCATCTTTGTGTGCCATGGGCTTTTGAATGACACCTTGCTGTTGCAGATTAGTTGGGTGGTTTCATTTTGAAGCCTTTCAAAGGAAGGAAATGGGCGGACAGCACCTGCTGCTTTTGTATGTGATGATTGGATTTTATTTGGGACTTAAAATGTTCTGCCACATACATTTATGTATAAGGATCCTGTAATTAGCTGTTTTAATTAGCTTTGATATGCAATTATTGTGAACAAATCTCGCTATCCTATTTAACATCTTCTCTATGGTGCCTTACTCAGAGGTCCAAAGAGAGATTATTGAAATAGAAAAAAAAACATAATATAGACTCTAACCCCCTGCCAAAAAAAAAAAATGGATTCCCCTCCACCACCACCGACTTACACAATCCAGACCCTGGTATGTCACAAACAGGATGCAAATATTCTGCAAAAAAGAATATTCCCACAGAGCTCAAATCAGTGAGCGAAGTCAGGGACAACAGGGGAAGGAAAAATAAATGTCTGTGGGCAGTCTGAAGTTTTTTCTGTCTCCACCAAGTCTTCTCAAAGGAAAAATGGGGAGGGGAACATTTCTACACTATACAATACAGGCATTCCCGGTATCCACTGATTCAGTATCCACAGTTTCAGTTATCCATATATACCATGGATACTGGGATGCCTATTTAAAAGATAGGAAACATTAAACAAATCTACTTTTTTACCTTGTTGCAGCAAAAACACTATTTTTATATGATATACAGTATATCTTCATGTGTTATATATAGAAAAACCACTGATGTTCCCCTATCTTTAAAAATAAAAGGCATCCCCAGTATCCATAGTTTCAGGTATCCACAGGAGGGCCCGGAACGGAACCTCAGTAGATACTGGGGCATGTGTATATTGTCTCTAGTTATAACTTGTTTTGAGGAAGAGGAAATGGAATCCAAAAAATGCATGGGAAGAAACTTTTCTGATCGCAGTAAGTCACAACAGAGACATCAGTGTAGAAAAGCACAAGATAGTCTTCATAAATGGCTCCAGCATTCAGCCACAGTTCCTCACCATAGAAGTGAATGTGTGTGAAATGTGAACCCTATTCCGCACAAACAGTCATGGTGCAAAGAAAGAAATCAGTTGTGTGGGACATTCAGCATGTCAGGACATTGAGCGTCAGGTCTAAAAGTGAGGTGGCATCTCAGAAAGCAAGACCCTTTTCACAATTTTGATATGGATTTGCCCATTTTGTATGCTGTACTAAAGGGACTTAAGGACTCCTCCTACTAGTAAGGTAGTCAGGCATGCAGTGAATGTAATCAAGCAAGAGGTTTCTTATGTGCAAATAAGGTATCCTCGTATTTTACAGAAGTATCTACAGTACAAGGAAATTGGAAAATACCTCTGGATTGTTCTTTTCTTGAAAGGGGGAGAAATTCTCCCAACACCACTGAATAAAAATAACAGTAACTGAAAAATATGATTTTGTCCTAATGAGTTTGATAGTTGCATTGTAATGAATGCAACTTTACATCTGAGGGAACCTGAGATCACTTCAAATTAGCATGAGACTTGTATGTTTGTGTTCAATTTTTTTTTTCCTTACAGTAGAACATTTCTACTTGGCCCAGCGATGTCCTACATTATATCATGCATTAATAATAGTTTAACAGATGTTGCACAATGGAACATTAAGAGATAGTTGAAAAGGTCTCACATGTTCCTTTGTGAGTATCCTGGGACTGTCTCTGCATTTCTGTGAAACTGAATGGATTCAAGAGCCAACCGTCCAGAGGGTTGCAGTTGCTCTGTACAGCCATGGCTGCTCCCTGAGAGCCAAGGAGAAAGCAAGCGATCCATTCTGCTTCTTCCAGGGCTGCAGAAGAGGCCTGCATCCATCTAGCATCAATTAGCACTTCAGGGCCCCAGCCAACTCCCATCAAAGTCAAACTGATTATTTTAATTAGCTTTGTTTCCATTTAAACCCCTGACTTTTCTTGCTTATTATGGCAACTGATTTCAAAGTTAAATCATTAACTCAAATCGCAGTCCAATTAAAAACTCCAACATTAAATCTTATATTTTTAACATCTTGGCTTGAGATAATTAACATACACCATAGAATAGTAACCATCAGTCATTATCCCCAGTGCTACATGCCACATTTTTATGGCACACCCAAGCTTGGGTATCTTGCTTGCTGTTCTTCTTTCTCAACCACAGATGGCACAAAGCAAGTTCAGCCCCCACAGCAGGGCTGGCTAACCCAGTATTTATTTCCAAGAGCTGGCAATGAGACTTAATTTAGATTTATACCCCACCCTGTCCACAGGTACAGTACAGTACAGTAAGAAAATAATTACAGTTTAATGTTTAAATAGCAGGGCAAGGAAGAGAGTCAAATCCCTTTCGCATACTACAGAACAAAAACCCAGATTTGTCAAATTTTACAGTGTTAGGTATAAGCATTTGCTCTCTAGGTATAAAACAGTATGTAATATGTAAGATAGTCCTAAAGGCTAAAGAAAGGAAAAGTCACTGCTGTGGGCTCTCAGCAGGGAACAGGTCAAACCAACAGTTATTTTGAACTTCTTGCTCAGCAATTTTCAGCCACTGTGCTGGGCACTTTGGTGCGCTGCTAATTGTCTGCAGGTGGGCCATGGGAGTTTGGGTGGGGTGTTTATTTGCCATTACTGCGGTATGCCTTTCAATTGTTAAAACAAACTGATGGTGTGACTTGATAATTTTAGCACTTTCTCAGTGTACCATGAGATGGAAAAGGTTGAAAATTCCTGCTCTGGCTCCTTAACTGAACCCCAGCTAAGTCCTCCTGTAACTCTGATTGTCTTTGAAATTGTAACTAGAGCTGCCTTTGAAATGTAGGCCTCTCTGCAGAAAAAATATTCACTAGGCATCACCTTATGTCGAGCCTGTGGAGACTCAGCCAGCTCAGCCGTCCACCCCCTTGGAAGGCAATAATTCATCTGGGGAAGCCCAACCCTGCACTGGCCCTAATAGGACCAAAAACTATCCTATCCTGCAAACACTCTGCATGGTGTCGTGGGATGACGGTTCCTTGCCCAAGTGAGCTACCTGAGTCCACCTGAGCAGAAGTGGGGCAAAGGATTAGTGAGAGTGTTGTTCCACAGATGGGTGGGGGTGGGGGGGAGATTGAGCATGGGAATGATGAGAATGCATGAGCCATACCTCACAAGGGTCTGGCAGGTCCTGGACCCAAAGAAACCCTGGTTTCAATTTCCACCATCTTGAAAAGTTCACCCAACTGTGGGTGGAACTTTGAGGCAGGGTGACACAGCATTTTGGAGGCTGGAAGCAGATGCTTCCAGTCTGTGTAAGGTGAGACGAGGAGAGGCCGCAGCAGGGAGTACTTTCAATGAAGTAGCAAGCCCCACCAGAGAGACCCTGGGAGAAGTATCCACAGGTGAGGCAGGGCCCCTTGTTACTTACAAAGTGGAATGTAAACCATTCCTATTTCATTGAGCCAGGTAAGTGTGATCCTTTCTTCCTAACAGCCCCAATGGCCAAGCTCTATGAGCACTATGTACTCCTGTGACATAGAGGTCCTCTATGGGATGATCCTGGGCAGTGATGTCATTCAGGGGGAATGGACCAGAACGGGCGTCCTGGATCCTAACAGGCTCCGTGGCTGGTTCCAGGTTTTGTTTTGTTTGTTCAACATTTGAATTTGGCTCGCCTCAGCCGCGCATGCGCACTGCATGCTGCAGCCGTTGCCTGCACTTTGTGTGAGCGAGGCAGGCAGGCAGCAGGCAGCAGCACGAGAAAGTGAAGAAAGCGGCGGCGGCAGCAGAATTTTACCTTACCAGCGGCGAGGGAAGAAGCAATGGGTAGGTAGGCTGCGTGCCTGGGCCTCCCTCCAGCCAGGGACCCCGACAAGTGCCAATCAAAAGTGAGTTCCTGGTCCTAAATCATCTGAATGACACCACTGATCCTGGGCCCTTAGGGGCTGCAGCAGCAGTGCTGCTCCTTCTACATATAAATGCTCAGTTGCAAATGTAATTTAGAGTCAGGAGAAGACATGCAACCACCAACATTTCCCCAAAGACCCCCCAGATGGTTCTGTATTGACTGAATAATGAAGGCTTCCCTGAGATTTTTGCAACTATTCCATGTAACTGTTCGATAGCTTTGTAAATCTTGCCTGCTGCAAATTGGTGATGCTTGCTCAGTATAGGTCAAGGAATTCTAGCATGTTAGGCATGCAGCACAAGTTCCCTCTTTCTGCAATGGACACAGAAGATTCATTTGGAAACAGCATCACAAGAGATTAAATACAGAGTAATTAATTGGCCAATGCAGCTACAGCAGCATAGCAACACTCACGGAGATGTTATCTGTTGTCCGGTTTGAATTAAGAATTCATAATGGCACAAATCACTCTGGGCAGTTTGTTTTCCTTTGAGCTGGTGTGTACGCAAATGAACTTGCCAGAGAATTTGATTTAGTAAGACTGACAGCCCAATGCTATGGGCTCTGGCTGGCAGCAGAACGTGAGTTCCGCTGCTGGCCATTGCTGAAAAAGTGTTGGAAAGCACTTTCTGGCAGTGTGCTTAGTAGCACTCTGCCCAGATGCTAGCAGGAGGGCTGAAGCCTTCTTGCCCATGGTGCCAGAGAACCATCCACAGGAGCAGGTAAGCTACTGCGGGAGGCAGGAGGGGGCAGGAGGTGAGTGCAATAGTATGGGGAGGGGATGTGACGGGGCAGGGAGGCTGAGGGAGGAGTGAATCTGGCAGTGGTGGTGTGTGCTGGATTCTACCCCCAATTTTTGCTGGCTTCCCACCCCATTTCTCTCCTCAGATTTTGTGCTAGCAGAATTGCAAAAAGGAGACGTATGACAAGTTAGGAGGCTTATGTAGGGGTAAGGGAATTAAATCCACATCCCTTCTGAAGCCTCCCGATCTGGATGCAGATGTGTTTGGCATGGCTACACCAGTGAGGGAGGAAGGACAGGATTTGGCTCAAAGTCAAGGAACACAAAAGACAATCCATTAGCCTATCTCTCCAATCCATCTTATCTTCTTGGCAGCTAGCTGAGAGGGTGACCAGATGAACTAGAGATCCGGTTAAAATCCGTCATCCTGAGATTTCCATCAGCTCAACTGTATCCTTTCTGTACTTGCCTCTTCTTCTAAACTAGCAAAAGAAAGAAATTGATAGTAAGCAACTGCTACAGATCTTGAAGTTAAGCGCACATAGTAGATATTATGGTGTTTTAAGTCTGACCTACTCACAGAATATCCAGAAAGCTGAAACATGGTGTACATAGTTGAAGGTATTGTGATTACTAGAGATGTCAGAAAATTGATTATAGTATTTTGGTGTCTTTTGGATTTTATCTGGACCTCAGAATTCCAGCAGAGAGCAAGCCAAGTCACGCAACAGCTCCTGATTTCTTTGATACGTGTCTTCTTGTATATCCCATGAACTTTGGTTGTCTACACAAGTCTCTGCACTCAAATTCCTCTCATTAAGGCCTTTAATGGTGCAATTCTATGTTCAAATAGTGCCAGCAGAACTGGAGTTGTGCCCGTGGACTTTTTTTTTCTTTTGCCCCTGAGGTGTCTGTGCACCAGTGATACATACACCATATCCTATAGCATTCAGAATGGCATTTCTGTAGTATTGGATTGGGGTGCCCGTTTTTGTATTTCCATAAACTTTGCCTACCCCTGCATGAAAAAGTTTAGTTAGAACCAGAATGATGTCATAAACCCATGCACAACATAACCAGTCATAAGCATTTGCTTGATGTTGTCCAATTACTCACAGATTAATTATATGCAGATGAAACACATGGACAAGGAAAATAATTCTGATTAGTACAATTAGTAAAGTCCCCAGAAATGTCTGGAAAACCTTTGTGCAGGGAGGCTAATTGCTTTCAGCAGAAAGTTGATGATACAGATTTGGCATCCAAAATAGATCCTCTTGCATTTATGATGGCTGTAGCATTGCTATATAGTATAAGCCTCAGTGTATACCTCTGTCTGAACATCTGAAAAGTGGGCTTCTATTACCATCAAACGCAAGCCTATTGTCCCAGAATTATAGCAATACTGTGTCCCTGATACATATGACATGGGTCACAAATAAGGCTTTGAACAAGGCCAGTTACATTAGCAGTTTGGGATCATTCATAGCACATACCATTCTTAACTGGCTCAGATGTGGGCATAATTGTGAGAGGTGTTTACCATGGGTCAGTCTAAGGGCACAATCCTAACCAACTTTCAGCACCAGAGTAAGGGCAATGTAGCTCCGAGGTAAGGGAACAAACATTCCCTTACCTTGAGGAGGCCTCTGTGACTACTACTGTTCCACTGCAGTATGCAGAACATGCTCGATTGGCACAGCTATGTCAGTGCTGGAAAGTTGATTAGAATTGTGCCCTAAGACATCTCTTCTAACAGGTAGTGTACTGGTTTCATACAACATTGTATTATTAGTGTAGCCATTGTTGCTGCTGAGACCTTGCAGTTACTGCAGAGTAAAGAGATGACATTAGCTCTCCTCTTGGCAGGGAGAACATGGTGGGTGTATGCTCTTACAAGACTGCCAAAGTAATTAGTTCAATAAATAGAAAACATGAGTTATCCCTGCTGGGTGACTATGTTAGAATGAAAGTGCATGAGGGAGGCTTAAGTCAGATATTGCCTCTCCAATTTAAAATTAAAACAATTGATCAATTGGTCCTTCTGGAATTACTGGAAAAACAAATGCCCTTGCAATATAAAACATAAAAGTTAACATCTAAACTTGGCCAAATGAAAATATCTAAGGCCCCATTGGTATATATGTTTATCAGGGTGAGTGCATTGCATCTCTGCTGCATAAAATAAGCTAGTGAAAGAAGATCCCAAATTTGTTGTTATTATTTATTTGGATGTCTAAAGAGATAGTGATACACCTGCTAAAAATACTTTATCTTTTTGAGGAAAAGCCTGTGAAAGAAGCATAAATCTTACTTGTTCTGAATTGATGATTCTTCAGGAAACCATGACTCTTGGAGGACATATACCATTTTTGCATACTGTCTTGCTTCTTATTTCTTCCATGCTCTCCATCCAAACTGTGTGATTGGTCACCAAAGGTATACCAGGTACTGAGTCACACAATACATTGAGACAGGATTGGCTGGTGCATTGGGTGGACGCCATATACTCCATATTTTATAAATCCCTGTTTCCTCAACAGATTGTGTCCGCAGGCCTTCTGAGTAGATAAAAGGCAGTAGAATCCTAAGTCATCTAAAACTCTCCCAGGTTCCAAAAGCAGTTGGGCATGCAGTAGTGTGTAATGTTCAAGAAAAGAAAGCTAACATACTGAGCATACTGGGCTGCAGTCCTGTGTATGCATACTGTAGAGTAAGCCCCACTGACTATAATGCAACTTACTTCTAAGTAGACAAGACTGGGACTGGGTTTTTCATCCTGTTGCTGTTTCATTTTGTTCTCATGGCTTCTGAGAGGTTTCCAAAGCAGGCATAATGTCGTTGTCCCTGGTGCTGAAGAAAGAAGGGAGCAAATAAGGCAAGGGCATGTTCGTCCAATTTCCATTGATGTTACCATTTCTTCTTCAGTGGCTTCCTTGCTTATATTAGTATAATCCGCTTATTTAGGGCATGTCATGGTATCTGATCCAGTAGTTGAACTGAAGGGGAGTACAGGAGGCGGAGAGCAGGACAAAGGATCTTGGAGACAAATGCCCAACTCAGATTCTATCTCCATTTCTCAGACCACTCCAACCCCTTTGTTTTTTATGATTTATGCCAGCTGGCGTTGGTCTGTGGAGACCCATAAGCCATCAGAGACCCTATGCAGAGGTAAGTAAATAATATTTTTACTTACCTCTGGCAGTCTCCACCACTGGAAGCTGTGAATGCTCCATCAGCATGACGGCATCAATGCCAATGGTGGAGGATAGGATTGGTCAGTCAGTCCCGATGAACCCACATTGAACCCACTATGACTAGAACATATTGTTTGGTGTCATCTGTATACTGGAGAGCTAATAAAAATGAGCTCTCATCCTGTAACTTGTTAGTCTCTTTGGCTCCTTTTTATCTATCTTCTATCCACAAGCTCCCTCTGAAGTTATCTCTCTTTAGGCATTATCTAAGTAGTAGTAGTAGTAGTCATTGCATGCCTGTTTCTGCCAATTGTCAATAGTCTGGCAATTTCCAAACCCAGCTCCTAGGCTGCAGAAGCCTCCCATGGGTTCTCAGAAACTGAGAAAATAATTGAGAAATATGTTGAAGAAATCTGTAGGCAGTTAATTAATTTCTTTAATTCCTATAATCCTGCCATTTCCAGGCTGATATAGCCCTTTTATCATGTCAGCATATGGAATGGCTCATTCCATATCATACTTTTGCTCAGAGTGACATGGTTGTCTGAGGGATTCACTGTGAGATCAGGTGATGGATCGGCATATATTGACCTGAACACTTTTTGCTGCTGCTGCTGCTGCTGCTGCTGCTGCTTATGTTTTATTTATTTCTACAACTACAGTTTGGGGTTGTAGAAAAGAGTTACATAGGGAAGGAGTACATAGGATAATACATTAGGAATCTGTTGACCAAAAACATATTCATTTTCTAGACAACACAGCTGGTAATCATATCTTAAGAAAAATATCAGCAAAGTAAAGCAAACAAAAAACAGTCTAATCCATTTTTCTAATCAACTAAACTTTAAACTAAGCAATTCTTTTTATCTTCATATTATCACCAAGTACATGTCTAGCCACATATAGAATGTTTTCCATATATTTTTAACTCTATCTACTTCACCATTTCGAAGTCTTTCAGTTAAAATATCCATCTCAACTATTTCATATATTTTCTGTATTAACATTTCTACTGAAGGTACATCTCCATTTTTCCACATCTGTGCATAAATAAGCCTTGCTGCAGTATTTACATGTATCATAATATGTTTTTCTTCTTTCCTATAATTATTTGATATATTTAAGAGAAACAATTCCGGTTCTAATGGGATAACACATCTCAACATCTCTTGTAATAGTGTACACACTTCCTCCCAATATCTTTTGGCTTTCTTACAGGACCACCACATGTGATAAAAAGTCCCAGTTGAGTCTTGACATTTCCAACAACTGTTATTTGTTCCAGGGAACATCTTAGCTAATTTGTCCGGCAAAATATGCCATCTATAAAGCAACTTATACATATTTTCTTTAAGTGAAATTGCTTTGGTCAATGTAATATTTTTTTTCCAAATTTGTTCCCAGCTATCCATTGATATGTTATGTCCTACATTTTTTGCCCACATAATCATCGTATCCTTCAATGATTCATCTTCCATATCCACATCTAATAAAAATCTATACATTTTCTTAATATGGTGGTGTTGACCTTTAAAGCCCTTTACGGCTCGGGCCCAGGGTATTTGAGGGGCCGCCTCCTCCCATATAATCCGACCCGTACTCTGAGGTCATCTGGGGGGGCTCTCTTGACGGTGCCGCCACCAGGAGAGGTGAGAGGGGTGGCGGCCAGTAGGAGAGCCTTCTCGGCGGTGGCACCCCAACTTTTGGAATACCCTCCCCTTGGAGTTAAGAACTGCTCCCTCCTTGGCGGTATTTCGGCGGGGGCTGAAGACCTTTTTATTTCAGCAGGCTTTTAGTTGCTGACAGGCTGGCTGGCTGGCTTTTTTTTGCATTTTTTCTTTTTATATATATATTTTATGATCCTAGGGATTAATTTGTTGTATGTTGTATTTTTAATATTGTTTTTATTGTCTTTTAATACTGTTTTTAATTGTTTTTTACTGTGTTTTTAACCTTGTAAATGCCGCCTTGAGGGCCTTGTGGCGGAAAGGCGGGATACAAATCAAATAAATAAATAAATAAATAAATATATTGACCTTTATCCACTAAAAACAATTCATCAAAGTCTGTATATAAAATCCCATTTTCTTGTCTTCATTCCATCTAGATCTTATCTGTACTTTAGAGTACCAATCTAATCCCTTTTTCTATCAATTCTTTTTTCGGGTATATCTCCATCTTCTCATTCAAAAGTTCATTATATGTTCTACTTTGGCTCTCCACCAGCCAGTCTACTTTAGATGCAATTTCCATCTACTTTAGATGCAAGTTTCACCCAACTTGGTATCTTCATATAGATTTTATATCTTATTTGATCCCATACTCATAATAACGCTCTTCTTATTATTTGACGTTCAAAGTGTCCAAAGTACTTCTCTTTGTCATATATAAGAAAAGCATGCCATCCAACTTGTAAATCATATGTCTCTAATTTTATCAACTTTGGTTCTATGGGTTTACCCATTCCTTAATCCAGTTTAACGCCGCTGCTTGATAATAAATTTCCCAATTTGGAAAGCCTAATCCCGCTCTATCCTTATGTTCTTGTAGTAATTTCAACTTAATTCTTGCTTTTTTTTACCCTGCCATACATATTTAACTGTAATTTTATTTAATTCTATAAAAAAAATTCTTTTTCAACAAAATTGGTATGGTCTGAAATAGGAACATCACTTTTGGTAATATATTCATTTTTATAGTTGCAATTCTACCCATCAACCATAATCTTAAATTTTTCCATTTTTCTATATTGTTTGCAATCTCCTTCAACAATTCAAAATAATTATCTTCCATCAATGTACTTGTCTTTTTCATTAAGAAAATTCTTCTTACGTTCTCTCATTTCAGAGTAGCTGCATGCCTTGAAATGCAGGTTGTTTTTCACACTGTCTAATATTGATTATCACTATAAAGTGTGTCTCTTTAGTACCATTCAGACTCCTTAGGCAGTGTAATGTCTTATTGGAAATAAATGACTTGTATTCATTTGAATTGTGGCCTTACAGTAATTCAACATATAAAATATCCAGTATAGTATGCGTATCCATTAGTGCAAATGTCACATTTCCAAAGCTGTTGGTGTCACCACTTCTCCTTCAGTGGCTTCCTTGCTTTGTATCATCCTCTTATCTAGGGCATGTCAGTGTCTGATCCAGTAGTTGAACTGATTGCCTCTGGCATGGCAACAGCATTGTGAAACAATAACAGTCCATTACAAGCCACAAGCTATACACCACCACGGCCTCTATATTGTTAGTACAGGCAGATCCAGTCGCTGACAGCATGCCTGGCATATCTATGAGGAATTATAGCCGCCTGTCTGGTAAAAAGGATAGGGGGAAAAATGAGAAGTTTCTTTTTTAGAATCTTGAACAACAAATCTGCATATGTGTTATTTCATTCTTTTTCTAGCTTGATTACTATAATTTTTTATTTCTGATTTGCCTCTCTCAGCTTCATTCTCTTTTATAACCAGTTTAACAGCCCAATCCTGAGCTGCCCGGCTGCCTGGAGCCCAGGTGAGCAGCGGTAGCTGGGCAACTACCACTGCATCCTGCGGCAGCCAAACAGCCACGTGAGGCTCCCCAGGAAAAGAGGCCATTAGTCCCCCTTCCCTGTGGTAAGGGCATGGGGAGGCGAGCAGTCTACTAGTCTGTGTGCCAGCTATCCTTCTTTTTTCATGCCCCTGCCTTTGTCACTCCTTTATCCTTATCTCTGGAATTCATTGAGCCCCAGAGTTCCCTTCCACACCTTCCCCACAAAGATGCTTATCTGAAAGTATGTTTCTTCTCCTAATCCTTTAATCACTGATCTCACTTTCTCCTTCCTTTGTGCCTCTCTTCCTCTCTTCTAATCATCATGTCCTTCTTTAGCCTGTAAGACTATAGGCAGAGTTTGTTCTTTTTTTCATCATATCGCCTCTAGTGTTTGCGATGTCTTATAAATTATTGTGGGTATATTTCAGGAGAAGTTACAGTAAATGAGTGTGGTGGTTATTACGTGAACTGAATGGAGGCATTTTGTCTCTCAAAACACCAGAACCAGGGGGCATCCGCTAAAACTGAGGGTTGGGAGAGTTAAAACAGATAAAAGGAAGTACTTTTTTACCCAGCGGGTAGTTAATCTGTGGAACTCCTTGCCACAGGAGGTGGTGATGGCATCTGGTCTTGATGCCTTCAAGAGGGGATTGGACAGATATCTGGAGGAAAGGTCCATCGTGGGCTATAGGCAATGATGGATTGTGCAACCTCCTTACAAAGGTGATGGGCTACTGGTACCGGGTGCAAGGGAGTGGCAACAGGATGCAAGCATCTTGTAGTCTCATGCCTTCCTGGGGCACCTGGTGGGCCGCTGTGAGATACAGGAAGCTGGACTAGATGGGCCTTTGGCCTGATCCAGCAGGGCTCTTCTTATGTTCTTATGTTCTTATGTCTTCCATCAATCTGGGATCATGAAAAACCCAAGCCCTGGTTTTGCCCAATTTGAAAGTTTCCAAAGTCAATAATGCATATATTGGGTGTACTTTCTGGGTTGAAACTCTCCAGTGTACTTATTTGTTGTACATAGTGCACCCAAAAGTTCCTGATCTCTCACCCACATGAACTTCCAGCACAGAGAGCTGGCAATTATGGCCCTCTCAGTCCAGAAGGTTAATTGCCTCGGGTACTTGACACTGCTTGTCTATTTGAGTGGCATTAATTACCTGTCGGAGCTGAGAGCTGTAGTTCTATGATGCTGTAGCAAGATCTCATTGCAGCACATACAAGGGGGGCTTCTTCTTCTGTGAGGCCCATCTTCTGTTACTCCACGAAAGTTAAAAGAGGAGCAGCAAAGGGAAGAAAAAATAAAAGACAACAACAAGATCTATAGACCTACACCATAGATCTATATATCAAACAGTTTTCTTCTGCCATAAATCCCAAATATAATTATAAAATGTACTGGAAACAGACTCTTCAAAATATTGCCAGTGACCACTAGGGACAGCCTTCTTCATCAGAGGAAAAATTAAACAAGGAGAAATAATCCCTAGCAATGAGTGAGGGGAATAATACAAGTTTTCTAGTGGACAGGTAGAGATACCGTAGCACATGCATAGCAGACTATGCAAGGTAGTTGAGGCCTGCACTTTCTTCCAGCTCTGTTCCAGCTTGCACTATCCTGGTAGCCTGGGCCAAAGACCTCTGGGTCATGAACTGCTGGTACTTGATGCCAGGCCAGTGAATCATAAAGCTTGGCTGAACAAGCTGACCTGGTAAGTGTGACAGAACTGAGGTTGGATGAAGATGGGGTTAATTTGTCCTAGATTTGTCCACCAGGCTGCAGCAACAAGCAAGGTCTGGAAGGGATGAGAGGAAGAGTTTCCTAGAGAAATATTTGAGGGCCTACGTAAGTGGGGGGGAAAGTGACTAAATAAATAAATAAGGTTGCAATGGCACTTGGCCTGGATGTTTCTAAGGGCGCAGTCCTAACCTAGAGTTAGGCTGGCACAGTTAGGCCAGCAAAGTTTGGCCAGCACAAGGGACACTGTAAAGTATGTTTGGACCACTCTCAGTTAGAGGCCAGCACACAGATTGCGCCATCCTCCCTGACTCTGAGAGTGATCCAAATGTGCTTTATGGTGGCTCTTGTGCCAGCCTAATTGTGCTAGCCTAACTCCAGCTTGCACTCTAATTGGGAATTGAACAGATTTCTGGAGGGAAAGTCCATCATAGGTTACAAGTCATAGGTTGGGTTTTAAAAGTAGCCTATTTCTGAATGTCAGATGCAAGGAAATGGCAACAAGAGACAGGTATCTTGTTGTCTTGAGTGCTGTCAGAGGTGACTCCAACAGGCCACCATGAAATACAGGAAGCTGGACTAGATGTGCTATTGGCCTGATCCAGCAGGGCTCTTATGTTCTTATGAAAAGAATAGTGTTGTAGCACATTTTCTTAATAGCAACTCAGGAATAAAATAAAGCACTTGGGGCTGATCCAGACTGTTCCTTGGGCACCATGGTGTTCTGCCTGCTGGTCTTACCCTGGTATCAGAATTTTTTTATCTCAAGACTTGGCAATCCTACTAGACAAGCACTAGCAAACTCCAGCATTGTTATGGAAAGAAACAGGATATTATTTGTTCCTCCTGATCACCTAACTTCCCGGCTGGAAGGACCTGATGAGACCAGAGTCAGGCCTTGTGATCAGAGTCCTCTTGTATTGCTCTCACCATGAATATAACTTGCTCTAGAACTTAAACAACATGACCACTTCCTGCAGTCTGTCCCTGGCAGCCTAAGACCAGTTCTGTCAAAGATCTTGGAAGAAATTACTTACTTGGGATACACTGACTGAGAGCGCAATCCTAAACTGGAGTTAGGCCGGCATAAGCTAAACCAGCAAAGTTTGGCTGGTATAAGGGCCACCATAAAGCATTTTTTGACCACTCTCAGAGTCAGGGAGGATGGCTCACGTCTGGGTGCTGGCCTCTCTAACTCCAAGAGTGGTCTAAACGTACTTTACGGTGTCCCTTGTGCTGGCCAAACTTTTCTGGCTTAGTTTATGCCGGCCTAACTCAGTTTAGGATTGCGCCCGGAGAGTTCTTATGAAGAGGTAGGTGTATGACAAGGACTTGCTTGGGCATTACTTTTTAGAGATCGGTACTATTGTCTGCCACAGCACCTGCAATGGGTGTCACAAAAATGCCATATAGTGCTTTCTGACACCCAGTGAATAAGCTGCTGCAGCAAGAAGGCCTATGCCATCCCACAGTTGCTGCATCCCAGCCACCAGGGCAGGTACATTTTGTGCTGGATGGTGGAGGGGTGGGGGAGCATATTCTGGAGGTGGGGAGGGGTGATTAAAGACCAGGGTGTGGGTGTGACATAGCAGGCCTCCACCACATTCTAACCTGCAGTCCCAGGCCTGAAAAACTTACATGGGGCCACTGGGTTGTTCACCAGGTAAATAGCTGGTGCAGGCTGGGACACTACACAGGGTAAGGAAACAAATGTTCCCTTACCTCAAGAAGTCCTCCTGCCTGCTTGAATCCAATGCTGGATACAGCATGGGCACGGCGGCCTCACTGCACCAGTACTGGATACAATTGAGCTGTTAGACTGCAATCTTATGCACACCTTCCTGGGAGTAAGCCCTACTGAACACAATGGGACTTACTTCAGAGTAGGCATGCATAGGATTGGGCTTTTAGTCATTTAACCTGAGTCCTAGGAAGGGGCCAAAACTCATAGTCTCCTTGGTCATCAGAACCTGGAGAGAAAATCCTTTTATCAAAGCAACCATACTGGTATATTGAGAAAAAGTTCCCATAGATATATCTTCACATATCTTTGTGAACTGCTGGCTGCAATTTTCGTGACCAGTTTGATGTATGCAATCTAAATGTATAATTCCCTACTTAGCACACAGGCGTTTTGGCTCACGTGTCATATTGTCTGGTTTTTGAATTGGCAGGTAATTGGAAATAGCTGGCATCCCAATGAGTTGAACAGTCAATCATCACAAAATTATGCAGGCTCATTATAATGTGCACTTGCAACAAACTGGGGCAGGCTAAGCCATTCTAACCTGCTCTCATTACCTGCGAGGTTACTCTGATGTCCCCTGATTATCTGGTTTTTGTGTTATCTAAAATGATCTACTATTGTAGTGTTTGGAGTGGCAGGAGACAATTTTCTTTGCCGTTCTCAGTCCCATGTTTTACCTGTCCAGTTCAAAGACAACATCTGTCAATAGCATATTCCACTGTTGTATTTCATACTACAAGTGGGCCTGCATCGTTCACAGGTTCTATATCCGCAGATTTGAAAATCCATAGATGTTAAACTCCTCCCCTCTACTTGTGCCTACCTGTGCCCCCTGAATCAGACTGGATCCATACTCCAGTTGGGTCTGGAGGGTTTTCTGAGGCATACAGAGGCCACACGTGGCTGCCCAATCTGAGGTAGGCATTCTAAGGCCCGTAGAGGCCATAGGAGGTCATGCACTGTCTCTGCAGGCCACAGAAAATCCTCCAGACCCCACTGGAGCATAGCTATGGCATAGCATAGCAGAGGTTGAGGGATTGCCCAAATCTGCTAGTTTGAATACTAATGGATTTCAGTATTCGCAGGGCTTCCAGTGACAGAACCCCCGTGGATATTGAAGACCTACTGTAATTATTGCTCGTAAAGAAAAACTAACCAGTCCACACAGCTTTCGCAAAAAGAGGAGAAGGCTGCTTTGCAGTGTTTGTTTGAAGCCTCTTGCAAGTATCGATTTGGTGACCTTTTTCTGAAGACCATCAATGAATCACAAAAACAGTTTGAGGCATGTAAACAGCATGGCAAGACAACATGTGGTTTGCTTATTTCTTTATTTAGTGGATTCTTATCCACTTTCCCATTTGGAGAGTGCCTGAGGCAACTTGCAATGACAATAAAAATGCAATTAAATAATAAAGTCAACTTGAAACTAACAAAACAGCAAGAACTGTTTTCAACAGCAAGAACTGGTTTTCAACAATACTTGTTGATCTTGTTGCTCCAGTTCTTGTTATTACAGGCCCTGTGCTGGCCACAGAGGTAGAGCTAGGTGTTATTAACATATTGGTGTCATCCAACTCCAAACCTGCAGAGGATCTCTCTCAGAGGTTTTGTATAGATGTTAAATAACATGGGAGATACCACAGGCCAAAGGCCAGGAGAAAGAGCAGGCATCTTGCAATAGCACTTCTGGGATCTATTGGCAAGAAGGATTAAAACCACTACAAAGCAATGTCCTTCACCCCAATCCAACCAAATGATCAGAACAACATTATGGTCGTGGGTGTCAAAAGCCACTGGGGTGTCCAGCAAGACCAAGAGGGACATGTTTCCCTTGTCTAGTCCATGTCATAGATCATCCACTAGAATGGCCAAAGCTGTTTCTGTCCCAAAACCAGGTCTTTGATCAAACTGAAAGGGATGCAGATAATCAATTTCACCCAGGAAACATTGGTCTTGAGACATCACTATGCCCAAGGCCATTCGATCCCCTGACCTCAAAATGGGAGTTTTGAATCCAGCCACTGTTATACAGTATTGTGGGAGCCTGGGAGGGCTTCTCCAGGACGGGGTGAACCACAGCCTACTTCAGTATTGCCAACAACACCTTCTCCCTCAAATATCAATTAACTACCCTCCTTGTCCACTCAGTCAGTTCCCCTTAGGTGGCTCTGATGAGCCAAGCTGGGTAAAGGCCAACAAGGTTAAAATCAACACTTTGAATTGTGCAGTAGCATGAGTGGCAGTCAGCTGTTTTAGCACCAGCATGATGTGATCATGGCAGCTGTGATACTAAGAACAGACGTGAGGCCTTGCACATTGGAGTATTCCTGACTGCCAACTAGACCTGGACTCTGACCAGCACCAATGTGTCTGTATAAGGAGAGAGCAGGAATGTGTGTATGGAGAAATAGAGGATGCTTATGGCTCCCTTCACTTAAGGATGATGCAAAGACCTGATAGATTTTATCACCCTTGGCTACTGCAGCTGGCCATAATGGCATGGGATGCTTTTGCAGATAGGAGTGTGTGTTTGCTAAGCACATTTCAAAGAGGTCGAGCTGATCCCTTATCCAAATGGGCACCATAGTTCCATAGTGCATTAGCCCTGAGTAGCCCTATTGTGTAGACTGGCATTAATACTTGCAGTAGTGCTTTTAATACTCAGTAGCCACTAAGAACACTTCAAAGGATCATAATATATAGTGTGATATATACACATGATATAGTGTGTGTTTCAGTACACACACAGCCCTAACGTGCATACTTGGAAACAGGTGTAAGCCTTGGGCTTATATGTCCTTCCCTGCCTTCAGAACTGAAGTATGAATCAGGCCCTTGTGTTAATGGTCAAGTTGTGCTTGATTTGGATACAGTATTTCTGGCTCAGTGACATTCAAAGTAAGGTAGTTTACAACAGCTAACCAAAAAAGCAAGAATAATATTTTAATAAATCAATAAGCAACAATTCAATAAACAATTAGCATCATAACAATTCAAAATCAAACTAAGCAACAAAAATTAAATAATCAATATGACGGTAATCGAGTTATGACAATTCAATTTATTATTACTAACAACCACTATAATAGCAACATTAAATAGCAAGAGGCTTTAATAACAGTAGAGCAGACCAAAAGAACACACTCTCCTTTGAGCAGTCCCCAAAGGAGTGACCAAGACACCTCAGAGAAGTAGTGCAATGTATACCCAGACCCTTCAGACTAAGTGCACTTTCTCACTGTAGACCAGTCACTTATCTGAAAACAAGGGAGACCCTCAAGCTCACAAAATCTAGTCCACTGTTGTAACAATAGGCCAGAATGGAAATGGCCTTCACTAGTACTCTAAGGGCACAATCCTATACAGCGCCGAAATGGTGAGGCTGACTTGGCAACACCATATCCGACGCTGCATAGGAGACACTGGAGCCCCCCCCCCCATGGCAAGGGAGCGTTTGCTCCCTTACCATAGGGGAGGCTCCAGCCTCCCCTATGTGCTCCTTGGATCTGCGCCCACTAAAGAGCGGGTGCAGATCCAAGGAGACCACGCGGCCCGAATCAGGGCCTCGTGGACATGCGTGGATGTGGCTGTAGGGCCACCTCCCAAGCCCGCCCCCGCCTCCCTCCCTCCCACCAATCCCCATGCCACCTCAGCACAGAGCCTCCCTCACACCGACTGGCTTCGGTTGGTGCAAGAGAGGCTCAGCACGGGCAGAGCATGGCCAGCGCTGCCAGCAGCACCGGTCCTGATGCCTTAGCGCCGACGCAAGGGGGCTGCTAGGCGCGCCCCCTTTGGCACTAAGGCCTTAGTGCTGACACAACAACATTGCGTCAGTGCTAAGCGCCGGATAGGATGGCGCTGCCCATGGCAACCCTCTTTGGAAGAAATTGGCCACCTGTGATGAGCCCCAAGAGAACAACCCCCATGCAAAAGTGGCTGCAGATGACTAGATGGAGCCCCTTTTCTGAGCAAGGCTTCCTCACTCGAGGCAGTGAGTTTGGCTCTGAGCATTCTTCAGCTACAGCTAGCAGCCACTATGCTGGGGGGGGGTTAAAGATGGCACATTGCCTCCTCCTGCCTTAGCTGTCCCAGAGCGCAATCCTAAACTGGAGCTAGGCCAGCATAAACTAAGCCAGCAAAGTGTGGCCAGCACAAGGGCCACCATAAAGCGTTTTTGGTACTGTTGGAGTCAGGGAGGATGGCTCATGTCTGTGTGCTGGCCACTCTGACTCCGAGAGTGGTCCAAACATTACTTTACGGTGGCCCTGGTGCTAGCCACACTTCGCTGGTTTAGCTTATGCCGGCCTAACTCAGTTTAGGATTGCGCCCCCAATTGCTGCTGCATGTCATCGTATAAGCCTGAGGAAGTGGGCCCTGTTCACATATATCTACCTACTGTATGTAAAGTCCAAACTCTAGGTACACAGGAGCCATGTGTGAAGTTTCAATCTGAGTTCTCAGCTTTTAGTGACACAAACAAGGTTTTCTGTTTTAGAACTGCAGTTTCACTGTAGCCTCTGTTCCTCCTCCTCTCCCGACATACACACCATTTTATCTCTAGTAATTACACATTCTCTCCACATTTTTGAATCATATTTTGCCTCCTAGACAATGCTGTAGCTTCATTTGGTCAATTGTACAGATCAAGGCAGAGAAAAACAACAGGCACATAGATGTGGAACCATCCAGTGCTTGCAATTGTGCCTACTTATTTTTTATTTTATTTTTATTTTCATTTTCATTTTAAAGTGGCTCATTACAGTGGCTTGTTAGGGCCAAATTGTTTCACCATGCAAACCTCTGCTTTTAAACCACGGGGACAAGAAAAATAGCCCTGAAATATGTCCAGAGGGATAGCCGTATTAGTCTGTTGCAGCAAAAATGACAGAGAGTCTCCAAGCACTTTAAAGACTGACCCATTTATTTCAGCATACACTTTGGTCAACTGCAGTCCACCTCATCAGATTTGTGATGAGGCCTCAGTTGGCAGGTGTATACCCATGCAGTCAGAGAAAAGGGAAACAGTTAAGGGTAGGGTCAATAGGACTCCTGTGGGATTGAAGAGGAACAGTCAGCAACATTTTGATGTAAAGTTCATGATGCTCCACAACAGTAATAACTAGAGAAAGCACCCTCCCCAACTCCGCTGAGTTAATTCACTAAAGTTCTGAGGCAGGAACAGCTGTTTTGGGGTTCACAGGGCTTCTGGCGGAAGAGATATTTTGAATCAGGGAAAGTGAACACAAATAAATTGCCTCCTTTCAGCCCAGTGTAGCATGCTACATCATAATACCATGCTGCAGGACATATTCATTCATGTCAGCATGAATGCTGCTGTATTGCCATGGTACAGCTAGGCAGGTTGAATGGGTAACCCAGAAGCTGGAACTAGGGATCGGCAGGTAGTAAACATGTAGTGCAGGCATGTTCTGAGAGGCAAGTCACAAGTCTGCACTATCCACAAGGAACAGGCAGGCCAACAAGTCTGCACTATATCCAACACAGGTGAGGAGCAGACTTGGGCACTGCCCCCCCCCCGGCCTTACCTGGATCCGAGGCTTGCCTCCACGGACAAGGAATGGCAGCAACCTCCAGCCTCCCACCAGGGCCCAAGCAAGGCCCTTAGAGAAAGCTGGAGGAGGATGGGTCAGGGCGAGCCAGGCCAAAACCCAGGGGACAGAGAGTAGGGCCAGGAGTGATCCTGCAAACACCCCCCCCCCAGGTCTGTCTCAGGAGGAGAGGGAGGGGTGGAGTCTCAGGGGCGGGACCTAGCCATAAAAAGCAGCAAGCAGCTGGTGATGAGGGCAGTCATGTGTGGGAAGCCAGAGCAGGAGGTTGTGGAGCAACAGCCTCCTACTCCCAGCATAAAGGACCAAGGGTAAAGCAACCCCTTTTCCCTGCAACTGGGCTGAGGCTGACTTTACCTGCTTGGACCGACTCAACCCTCATGGGGCTCCCCACTTCCTCTTTTCAACAGGTACTGATGCACCTGGTGGGGTACAAACCCCTTTGGACCCCTTGAGCCTGCTACCCCTGGACTGGGCTTGCCCCAGGGATGTGACAGGCACAAATCAGAGTAAGGGGATTTCAGTCCCCTTATTACCATGTCATGCACCTGCCAGTCTGATAGGGCTACTTGGATCTGCACCCACAGTTTTGCAGATGCAAATCCAAGCTGCCCATATAAGGAAAATAGGGCCAGGCTGGGGTTTAGGGTCCAGCCTGTCACCCAAGCCAGTCCCACCTCAGACCCGATCTGCCTACTGGACCACCCTTCTCACACTTCCCACCCACCCACCCACCCAATCCACCTCCAATCCACTCTCCCACCACCTGTGCTGGCCTGCCCAAGTTGACACAAACTCACCCTGTGCTGGCATGGCTGTGGTGCTACTGAGCTGGCACTCATCCATGTGCAACACTTGGGAACTGGTACAAGAGACTTGTGCCAGCACAGGGCAGCATTAGGATTGTGCTGCCCCACATTTATTGGTGGAAAATCCACAATGTGTGTATGAAGGCATATTGGGCATGTGTGTGGCTTTGAACAGATACTCGTGAAATGCCCATCATTATGATTAGTGGGATATGTGTCAAAGGAGGGTGCATATCTGTATGTTCTGCGTGTACAAGCGCCCTTCCATGTACTTTCTCCCTTCCAGTAAGTACCAAAGGAGAACACTTCATTTTCTCCTATAAAAGTGAATAGCAGTTGTTCATTCGTATAGGAGAAAATAGCAGTTCATTTTTATAAGGGTGTGCTTCCTTCTTTTTTGTACTTCATGTGGTGCACTGGGTGTTCTGCTTTGAGCATTTGCTTTGACATGGAAAGGTGGGATATAAATTTATTCAATAAATAAATAAGAAAGAAAGAAAGAAAGAAAGCCTGGTCTCTGTGCCTCAGAGCCCCAGCATTTGTCGAAGAGGATACATTTTGGATGCCCCCCCACAACAGTCAGTCCAATCCTAAGTAAGGCTGACATAGCAGGACTGTATCCTAAATCTCATTAGGAGGCAGCAGGAGCAACGTGCAGGCCAAGAGGAGGTTTTCCCCTTGCACCCGCATAAGCCCCAGGTGCCCCTACGGGCCTGCTCAGATCTGCGCCAGCAAAATAGCAGGTGCAGATGAACATGCGCAGGAGCAGCCTGAATTGGGGTCGCCATAGCTGCGCACAGGGTTTAGGATATGGCACAATGCCCATCATGCGTCACTGCCCGTCACTGCCCACTGCGCCACCAGTTACGCCCCTGGAACACCCGTGGCGCATCCCTGCGCCAGCCACGCGTTGCCGATGCTCAACCAGTGCACGGCCAGCGCTGCTCACGGTTGCAGTGGCGCCTGAGAGTCAGCACTGCTGCTTGTGCCGGTCCAGCGCCATAGCACCAACGTGGACACGCTTGACGGCACATTTGCGACAGTGCTGCACTGGCGCAAAAGCGTAGCACCGGCACAACGCAAGTATAGGACTGTGCTCTGAGTCTCAACTTACAGGCCATAAACTCATAAAAATACGAGAGCCATCAAGAATGGAGCTTCCCTGCGTCTACATAGCTTTACCCTTTGGGTTCCATTTCTTGGTTCAAAAAAATTGATGTGTGGGAAGAACCAAAGAATGGCTTGCATCCATTTAGATTCACTTGAAGTTTTGCTGTCCCAGATCTTAGATTATGCTACCCTTGGAAATAGGGCATGAAATCGAATTGAGGCAGCCATATTTTGTGCAACCTCTCTTTGTTACTTTGTATCCTGATTTCCTCAGATTTCTATTTCTCCCATGGAGTAGGGAGATTGAAAGCAGAAAGAACACTTCTCACACCAGCCCTTAACCACCAGAAGAAAAACTAAACTTTTGAGTGTGCTCAGGGTATTCTCCTGAGTGCTCCAGACTGTGTCTCGAGAGGAGAAGTATCTTGTCCTCACAATAGATCATCCTTTATAACCTTAATAAGTGAAGGCTTTCCCTTTACTTTCCACTCCTTCCCTCACCTGTGCTGAGCTAGGAAATGCTCACGATGCAATCAGAGTTTCAGTACATTGTACATGAGCTGCTTGAGAAATGTTTAATTCATCTTTGGAAATCCTGCTGTTAAACTCCCTTGATTCACTCAAAGAGATAATAATGCTGTCCTTTATAAAGGGAAGCCAGAATCTGATTGTCTTTATCATTCTTTTAATTGTGACTTTTGTTCTTAAACAAAGGAGGAAAGATGAAAGGAAGCAGCAAAAAATATATATTTACATAAAAGTAATTCCAATAGATGAGTGAAATCAAACGAACCAATTTACAAGGCAGGAAAGGTTACTAGTGATTAAATGCCCTGTAATCTTGAAAATCTCTTTGGAACTCAGCTTGCTCTACTCAGCAGTTACTGTAACAGAAGTAGCTTTGTGGCTTAGAACTCCACATCCCTTTTAAGCTATTAAAATGGCTCTTCTATGCACTGGGGACTGACTGCCGGTTTACATTTAGTTGTAGGAAGGTGCCTGGCAGATACTAACTTATTTATTGTTGTTATTGTTGTTACAAACCATTTGTGCACCACGTTTGTGTAGAGTGACTTATGATATGTATTTTGTTTATCCTCACAACAGTCCTCAATGCCAATTCATTTTAATTCACATTTTGCAGATAGCCCAAAGCTATCTACTGAATCTGTGCCTGCATAGGGATTATGAGCACACGAGTCCGGAACCTCAGTGCCCTCCTGCTATCCCACTGCCGTTCCAGGTAGGCAGAATCTCACATACTCCCTCCAGTCATATACCCAGACTGGGACCCAGAGGGTGCGGAACACCATTGGTCTGAGCAGTAACAACGGCTCCCAGGCATACCTCCACTTCTTGGAGTAGGAGGAAAGTTAGAATTATGGCATTTCCTCCATGGGAAGATCCAGTAGGCTGAGGACCAAATCCTGTCCAATTTTCCAGCCCTGACGTAGCAGTCCCAATGGGGTATGTGCTGCATTCTGTGGTGAAGAGGAGTCAGTGGGGCCTCTTCAAGGTAAGAGGATGTTTTTGTGCTTACCGCAGGGCTGCATTGGCACCAGAAACTCGGATAGGATTGGGCCCTGAATCTCATTCTGATTTTAGGCCATCTAATCTGTGAAGAGTTTTAAAAGGCACATAACACTTGATTTCCCCCTGCTGTTTTAACTGTTTTATGCTGTTTTACTGCTGCTTTAATGTTTGTACTGTAATAGTTTATGACTGTTACTCATTCAGCATTTGTATTCTGCTTTCTTTTTAGGAAAGTGGGATAAAATAGAAAGAAATACATTGAAATAAAGGAATCCACATCAATTAAAAGTGGCACTTTGACCTCATTGTTTTAAGCATGCTGTACTATAGTATAACAGAGGAAGTTCAATAAGCCAATAATAATAATAATAATAATAATAATAATAATAATAATAATACCACTATTTAAATACCGCCTTTCTGGCCATTGGAGTTCTCCTCTGACTAATAATCAAGGCAGTTTACATGGGCAGGCTTTTCTCAACCCCATATAGGGGTTGTTACAATTACAAGTTCTATCTTTCAAAAATGCTACAGTCCAGGTGGTCTCCTTCATAGTCCATCATCTGTCTGCCTGCTCACACTCCCACGCATGGCTTGACAGGGGTGTCACTCTCCACTCTCACTGGAAGGGTCGTCATCTCTGCTCCTCTCACCAGCTGGAGAGACTCGTCTCTGTCAGCTGCGTTTATTGGCAGTTCACGGTGACTTCCGGTTGGCTCAAACTCCGGTCCAAGGTGACCTTCAGGCTTCAGAGGCGGCAACTCTTCCACTCTGCCAGACCCTCCTCCAGATGTCTAAAGTGAACAAGTAGTTCTGAAGCTCTCTGCATTATCTGTTCCTTATCCAGTCCTGCTACTAGCTCCATTCCTTTTGCCATGGTAAGTTTTGAGTGGAAGGGGAGCTGAACTAGAATGCTGGCAATGGGGTGAGCCATTATGATCTTAACTCAAACTTTGGGAGTTGCTCCATGTCATTGAGCCATTACTGAGCTGGATGAGTTCATTTCTAAACCCTTCCAATTCTAAATTTCAGCACCATTACTAGTAACAGTTCTGTACAGTATTTATTTGCTATCTGGCTGAAGTACATTTTTTTTCTTGCATTAAACTTATACTTAATATTGGAGTGTTCCTCTTACCTATAGCTGGCCAGATTCTGTTTGTCTTCTTTTCCAACTGTATTATCTTGCAACTGAAGAATTGTGCAATCATTTTTAAAATTCCAAAAGGTTTCATATATTTAGAGCAAATTGTGGTGCAGCAGTCAGAATGCACAAATTGGTACCTGAAACAATATTTTCTCTTGATGTATTTCTTATAAGTGATGTGCTCAGCCCTGTTAACTAATGAAACTCCCATTCGAATAGCACGCAGATAAGAACCTCATTAAGAGAGGCCCCTCCATTGAGGCAAATGCTATAGAATGCAGACAATGACAGCACAATACTATTCGTGTGTTATAAAAAGTGAGGGCACAGATTGTTAAACTGGAGTTAGGCTGGCATAAGCTAAGACAGCAACGTTTGGCCAGCACAAGTGCCACCATAAAGTGTGTTTCGACTATTCTCGGAGTCAGGGAGGACGGCGCACGTCTGTGTGCTGGTCTCTCTAACTCCAAGAGTAGTCCAAACATACTTTACCATGTCCCTTGTGCTGGTCAAACTTTGCTGGCTTCGCTTATGCGGCCTAACTCAGTTTAGGATTGTGCCCTGAGACTCATTGAATTCAGTGGAACATTTCCAGGAAAGTGTGTATATGATGGCAGCCTAAGCGCACAATCGTAACGTTCGCAGGAACAGGCAGGCTCAGTTGTCTGCACTGTAGCCAGTGCTAAGTAGGTGCAGTCTGCAGGGCCAATTGGGGGGTAAGGGGATATTTTCCCTCTTACCCTGTGTCACACCCAAATCATCTTCAGGGGGCTACTCAGATTTGCACCTGCGATTTTGTGAGTGCAAATCCAAGCAACCTGTGCAAAGCCACTCAGGGCTGGGTTTGGGATTTGCCCTGTGCTGTCACAGCTGTTCCCACCAGTGGACTAGCACGGTCTCCAAGGGGTCACAGGGACCAGAGCGGCAGAAGAGCTGCTCCCCTGCCTACCCTAGCTGCCTCAGGCACAAAAGCGAGCTGCGTGAGGCCCATGCACCTGCCCTTGTGCTCAGAGTGCTCAGAAATAGTGTGACATAGCGGTGGCATGGCAGGGGCTGTGCAGGGGGCAGGGAGCACGCCTGGGTCTCACTTTCACCGTGCCTTGAAGCTGAGAGGCAAACAACAGCTGGGTTGGGTCTCTTCCCAGACACCAAGGACAAATGAAGCAACACAATGTGGATGTTCTCACCACAATGTATTCTTCAAAATGCATACAGCAAAGGTTCCACAGTTTTCCACAAATCAGCTTCCAAACTGGCAGAGCGTCCTTCTGCACTCCAACCAAAACTCACACCCACCAGCAGCAACTGCCTCTACCTATGTACCCAGGCAGGCCAATAGAATCCTGTTGCTGGGCAGGCTTGCCTCATTAGCAGCACCTGTGTCTGGAGTCCACCAGCAAGCAATTAAGCTCCACCTGTGGTGTGACTCAGCACTTTATCTCAGGCCTCTGGTTCAGGCCTCCTGCTGCTCTGCTGAAGGCCAAGCTTCCACTAGGCCTGGCTGAGGCTCTGGGGCTTCCAGCCTGCAACTCACATACCTTGACTCTCGCCCCTCTCTCAGACCCAGTCCAGTTCACCCTCCCCCACCTAAAACACCCCCACATCCATTCCACGCTCCCACCATTCTCGTCCCCTGCACTGGCCTGCTTAGCTCACATCAGTGCAAACTCACTCTCTCTGAGCAGGATCTGGAGCCCCGGAAAGCCAGCACACATCCTTACACCTGCCTAGCCAGCTCTCAAGTATCCATGAGCATGCTGTATGTGAACACATGCTGAGTGTTCCCAACATTCAGGAGCTGGTGCAGCGAGTCTGTGGCAGCTTATCTTCATCTCCAGATTGCTCTGTTAGTGGAAGGAAGCCTACATGTAGTTAAAGGCTTGATTAATCGTGGCATGCCTGAGCATTTTGTGGCTCCCCTATGTATGCACCAAATCAAGCACACTGTTGTGTTGGCCACAACAAGCCAATGTAATATTAAAAGTGAAAGTAATCTGTATACTGCATTAGAAATCAGTTCAAGGCATGCTATCCAAAATAGTAGCAAGCCCTTCTACAAGACAGCCAGTGCCTAGTACAGAGGCTTGGAAGCCAAGGAGTGGAGGGGGGGTAGAAGGAAGTAGAAGGGCTGGCACAGTCTTTGAGTAGCAATCTTAGTAGTAGCTTGCATAACTGATCTGAATTTCTTCTGCAAAGGAACTTTCAATAAAAAAGGGTGAAAGGGAACCAGAGTCTCCCGGGGTGGTTCTTATTGGAATCCCAATACAGCCTGTCACTGATGACATATCCAATAACTTGGTGGAAAGAGACATTTTAATACTTAGAGGAATACCTAAAATCATAAAGAAGAGATGAAATTACCTGCACAGGCAATGCTCAGCCCAGCTGTCTTCCCTTGTTTGAGCTGCTGCATGGAGATTACCCACACACAAACTCTCCTAATAGACACTCTTGCTCTCCCAGGCACATTCTCTTCTGTCACAAATTCACACATATAAACCCATGTACACCAGCACATGAATGCTGGTGTTAAATAAAACTTGGAATTGTGGGAAGGAGCACCAAGTTCCTTGTTCCCATTTAATTGCAATTTCTACATCATGCGACATTAGAAAAACTAGGGAAAGTCCTGGCAATCCTAAATGTGGAAAGGAGGTAGCGTTTAGAATTTGTATGATTAGAATCAAAGGAGGCAGGTTTCAATCAATCAATCAATCAGACAGTCAGTCAGTCAGTCAGTCAGTCAAACAGTGTTTATATACCGCTTTTCAACAAGAAGTTCACAAAGCGGTTTACAGGCAATAAAAAAAGAAAAAGTTAAATGGGGCTCCCTGTCCCAAAAAGGTGCACAATCTAAAAAAAAATGCCACAGCCACTAGAAAAGACACTGCACTGGAGTGAAGAGGGATAATTACTCTCTCCCTGCTAAATATAAGAGGAACACCATGTGAAAAAGTGCCTCTTGTCAAGTATAGCAGGGTATACTTTGGATCAGATCAGGTTTAGGATCAATATCTAGGAAACTCCTAACCATCTTCTCAATCTGTAATCCACATTACTTTTCATAATCCAGGGCCACTCTGACTTCAGTTAAGGCCCAATCCTATCCCCAAGATATGCCAGCGTATCTCTGTGTATGTCGGTGGAACAACACCCCACTGGCATAAAAGTCTGCTTGCTGATGGATGTACCACGTATGCCAGTGCAACACTCAAAAATGCTGCATCAATGTGGCTCCGTCATTACTCATATACCAGCAGAATTCCATCCGCAGGGAAGCCAAAACAGGGAGGAGATTAGGATGGGACATGGGAGGGACAAGTAGGCATCAATGCACACCATATCCCAACCCCCTTACAGACAATGGACATCCTCCCCATGACAGAAAAACACAATGCTAACAACAGAGCTGGCATAAATGGGAGTAGCCCCAAGAGCAACAATGGTGAAGGGGGAAACAGCAGAAAATTGCTCTTTCTGCCACTCCCTGTCCTGCCTGCTTTCCTACAATGGAGCATAAGATACAGTACCAACTATCTTGGTATCTTGGCAGCCATTCACAGCACACCCACCAAAGTACTGAAGCCGCTGCCAGGGAGACCATAGCTTAGATGAAAAGATGCACACTTTGTGCTAAGCCTCTCTGGTCTCTCAAAAGGGAACTTTGGTGATGGCAACTGTTGTGCACAAAGGGCTACAAACAGTATCTTGACCTCACTACATGTATGGCAAGATACTATGTTAACTCTCATCTTCTCAGAATTCTGATTGCAGGTATTCTGCCCCTGGATGACTGTACACACAAACACCCAACTGGAACCTCAACTCGATCACCCTGACAGGGGAAGCAAGCACAATGCACCCCACACAGGTAATCAAGGGGGAGTGGAATTCTATGCTGCAATGAATTGATGCTACACTTCTATCCACTCCATGCCTCCTGACCCCTCAGGATTATCAAAGGTGTCTGTGCTATCAACTCTGTTGCTGAGCTACCCCATCCTTTTGCTGTAGCTAAGAGCAAGGAGTGTCTGCTCCTTTGGGGCGAATGCCAGGGACTTCAACCACTGCTATTGCTGGCTGCGCAGGTGAATATACCTGCGAGTCACGTCACTGAAACAATCCCCAAGCAGCTCTTACCCTACTAGTATCTGAATGCAGGTTTGCCTCACAAAAACCAAGTACCGTTGTGTGATGCCTTCCAATGAGGCTTGCTGGTTATGGATGCAGAGCCAGCCAAGCAGAAAAAAGGGCAAGTTGTTGATCAGTGAGCAAGGGAGGAGAGAGGAGATACTTAAAAGCTTTAAGCTCCCGGGAGAAAATTCTGTGGACAGGCAGTGATGCTAGAAGAACATTGTTAATTGGCTGGAGGGGGAGGGATGGCTAACTTCAACATTCCTACTTGCTGGTGCTCCCCATAAGAGGCATACCTAGAGACGGATCACAGCACTAAGTTTTGCAAGCAGCCGCTCCCCTTCCTCTTCAGAGCCATTCCCAGCGGCCACTGCAAAATGGAGGCTACGTTGGCTCCAAAGAGGAGGTGCTATGATCCCCTTTAGGTATGCCACTGCCCCCCCACCTATCCTAGCTGTGGTTAGGAGCAGTTTTTCCAATGAAAGTCCCATGATAAACTGGGAGCAGTGCCAAGAAGATGCCAAGCCCAGTACTGGTGGGAAGTCAAGCCGAAGAGGGATCTTCATTCACTGCGTTCTTCTGTTAATTACAAAAAAGATACAATGGGATGCACTTTCCTGGAGACCCCAAGCAGCCTTATAAAAGCTGATGCCAAACTCCTAAGTTTGCTGTGATTCTGCATTCTTAGAGTACTGGCCTCTTGGGCACTCCTATATGCATGCAACTTAACTGTCACCATTAAAGAGCTTCCCACACCGTTGTCTATCCTTTTTCCCTGCCCTCTGGTCTCACAAGTAAAACTCATTCATGGCAGAGACCATTTTTAAAATTTGCTCTGACTAATTAGTCTCTTTACAGTGTCCCATTCCCTATGGAGTGCCTGAAGTGCTGAGAATCTTCTAATCAACTTGTTCCAAATTCTGTTCTAAGTCTCATTAGAGCACGCCAGGATCTTTCATCTTTGTGTTCCTTGTTAATATTCTAATGCTCTTAAGCAGGAGTGAAGTGTGATGGGGAAAGATGGTATAATATGAAATCTGCAGGTGGCTTTGCCATGAAAGAAGATGGAGAAGAATAGAATACATGTAAATTTGGGAGCTTTTTATTAAGAAAGAAAATGCCCTATGGCCACATTTGGAAAGGTGTTTGATACTGGGCTGCTCGTCAGTACTGTGCTTTTCCTGTTCTTTCCTTCTCTTTTTTAATTAATACGGATTTAAAATAGAAAAATAAAACAACAAAAAGGAAAAAGGAAAAAGGAGGGAAATGCATCACATGAGGGCATTCCAATCCTAACTTGCACTGGAACAGGCAGGTCAACTGGCCTGTGCTGTATGCATCACAGGTGGCTGGATGCAACTATGTTTATCCCCTTACCCTGAGTAATGCCCCAGCCACAACTATGGGGCCACTAGGATCTGCGCAAGTGAAATCGCTAGTGCAAATCCGAGCAGCCCAGTGTAACACTGGGCTGGCCGGGAGAGGGGCGGGTTAGGATCTGGCCTAAGTTGCATAGGGCAGTCCCACACCCGTCCCAGGTTTGGTCCACCTACCAGCCGACTTTCCCCCCACCTCAGCAAAACCCTGATCTACCCTCCCCAACCCCCTGTTCTGGCTGCCCTCAGCTGGTGCAATCTTTCCAGTGGTGCGATGGCTGGTTGTGACCTCCTCAAGCCAGTGCACATCTGTGCGCTGGCTCAGCCGACCCTCCCGGAAGCACAAAAGTGCTTCATGGCATGTTCGTGACACTCCTGGGCCGGCACAAGAGACATGCACCAGCCAAACAAGCACTCTGGATTGCATATATAAAGATTACAAAACATATTAATAAGCAATCAATAGAAATATTAACAAGCAATCTATGCATAAATCTCTAAGAAATGTCCAAAAATATACCTGTATGTAGTTGCTGTCCAAAAGTCATATATTCAAATGTTGATTAACTTAAATCCATTAAATCCTCAATCCATTAAGTAATAGTAGGAGCACTGCACCAAAACATAGCAAACACAGGTTGAACCAAAGCATAGCAAGAACTGACTTCCCATTTTCCAGCCTTTCCTGTGAAATCAGCTTTATTTTTATTGTATTTATTTCATATGTTTCCATCATGTATAATCTTCACGGCTAACACCCTAGAGTTAAGGTTAACTAACATTTTCCAACATACAGGTAAGTGAAATCAGCAAAGGGAACTGAATGTGGACAAGATCCATCATGTTGTGGATGGTGGTCACAGGAATGATCCACGCATCATTTGTTTTTTAAAATAGTGCTATCATAGGTTTAAAAAAATCATATGACCAGTACTGACTATTGATCAGCATGCATTGTTGCTTCAATGCTATCAAGCTCTTGTCCTTCAACCCGTAGTTCTCCAAGGGTTTGTAAGGTGCTGCTTTACAGTTTAAACTATCTCAGCATAACTAGTTCATAGGCATAACTACTTCATGAAAGGACCATTAGACCTTTATGATGGACATCACAATTCCATAAGACCACTGCCCCTTTTCATATTAAATTATATTTTCCTAATTATGTCTTATAGTTGTTTGTGCTCATCTTGATTTTAATAACATTCTCTACTAAATTACAAAACAACAGAAATACAATTATTAATCAAATTAAATGCCAGGCATAATTAATGACCTAAAGATCAGAGTTTGGCATCAAATACAAAGATGGTTTTAAATGTATAAGCCAGAGGCAAGGAAAAGGAGATTGAGTTATTTTTAATCATTATGAAGGGGGCAAAGTTACAGTTTGTAACTCAAGCAACTATGATATCTTAAAGCAGTAATAGCCAGTTCCTTAATCATGGGGAACCAGAGCCTCCGTGGCCAAACTATTTGAAGGCTAAATGTGCACGTGAGTGCGTGCACACAGCATTGTACTGTCATTGTAAACTCAGGCCTCAGAATACAAGACAAGATGACATGCCCTCCACTTTACTCTTCTCCCCTCCTCCATGGCATACTGTAAGTCAGGTGATCTTAGGCAAGTCACTATTTTTTAGCCTAACCTGGTGGTTAATTTTGATGTATTTATTAAAATATGTATAGGCTGCCTTCCTGTCCCATTCAGGAGGTGAACCAGGCAGTTTACAATCTATGTAAAACATGAAATCCAATAAAATATCCTAACAAACCAACAGTAAGCAATACAGTAGAAAATAATAAAAAGTACACTTAGGGAAAGGCCACAGAACAAAAACATTTTCATTGCACACTTAAAAGTGGGCAGTGTGTGTATAAGCCAGCTACTCTTCCTGAGGACATTCTAGAATATGGGAGGCAGCACTGAAAAGTCCTTTATTCCCACCAACTGCACATCTTTTAATGTGGGAACCAGAGCAGAGCCCAAGGCATCATGGGTTTCATTTTCTTAAACTTGCACAAATGAATATTGTTACTCATCTGGATGCTTACTGTAATTTAGTCAGTTTGCACTGCACCATTTCACTGCATCGGGGACTGATAACCTTAGAACTGTACTATCTCTGATTAACACAAGGGTATTTGAGTTAGGGTACAATCCTAACCTGGAGTTAGGCTGGCACAGTTAGGCCAGCAAAGTTTGGCCACCACAAGGGACACAGTAAAGTATTTTTGAACCTCTCTCGGAGTCAGAGAGGCCAGCACACAGACATGCACCATCCCCTCCAACTGTGAAAGAGGACCAAATGCGCTTTACAGTGGCCCTTGTGCCAGCCAAACTGTGCTAGCCTAACTGTGCCTGCTTAACTCCAGGTTAGGATTGCACCCTTAGGGCATGAGAGAGAACTTGCTAAGTTTACAAGACCTGTATTGCTACAAAAATGCTAATAGATAACAGTAACAGATATCGCAACAGTAAATCAGACTTGTTAAAGTTTGCAAGAAGACAATAAAAACTTCTTAGCCTGACATTAACGTATGATGTGCATGGGACATTTCATATAAACACAAAGGTTCTGGAGCACAGGGCCATATTATCCATTAGGCTGAGTATGCTGAAGCCTAGGGGACCCATAGGGACTAGGGCCCATCAAGTTGGCATGTCTGGGTGTCAGCCTAATGTATGGGTCTCCCATCCTGCCCACCAACCCTTCAACCAGCAAGAGACTACAGCAAGCCTGGCCCTGCAAGGCTTTCAGAGCTCTCCCACATGGGGCAAGCCCCACCTCTAGGGAATGAGCTGGGCTGCACATGGAGGCTGAATCACTGGGAAGCTTCCATGCAAGCCTGGGTCTATTTGTGAGAAGCCTGCCTGTGGCTGGATTGCCTAAAGTTAGGGGCCTTATTTGTATGCTGCAGAGGCCTTTTTTGTAAAAGGGGGGGGAGGAGAACCTTTCTCACCTGCCTCTACACCAGAGGCTTCCATTCAGTGTGGCAGGAACTTTCCTGAAAAGTTTTGAAGGGGACCCAAAGCCTAGTGGCCCAGCCATGGGTTAATATGGCCCTGCTGGAGCTGGTATTTTTAGACCTACTGAAACCACAGTGTTCGCCCTGAACGTTTTTTGCAGGCTTTGGTAGTCAATCAGAGCAAAGGCTGATACTCGTGTTTGCCTGTTTTGGATGCTACAAGTAGCTGCTGAAAAGAAGGAGGAACTCATTTTCACCATGCATGACAGACGGGCAGCGCAATCCTAGTGCACCCCTTGCGTCAACTTGACGAAGACAGTCGGCGCAAGGGATTCTCTGTCACATTTCGGGACCGGGATTCGGGGGAGGGGGAGGCGGGACTTGGGCGGGACCTGAGCAGGCTTGGGAGGTGGCCATACGGGCACTTCCTAAGCCTGTCAGCGAGGCCGCGTGGCCCCGATTCGGGCTGCGCAGTCTCCTCGGATCTGCGCACACTCCCTTGCGGCAGGGAGGCTCCAGCCTGTCCTAAGCAGCGCTAGATTTGGCGCTGGCCGGCCTGCCTCTCTAATTCAGCGCTGCTTAGGATTGCGCCCTTAGTAGCTGTAGTGGTTGGGTAGGTGCACAGTGTACACTGGTGTTCACTTGCTAGTGCATAAACAGTTTCCTTCCCCCTGCAGCACTGAAGAAGAATGTGTGGAGAAGTAATATCTTCTCTCACTAGCAGTCAGAGGAAGCGAGGCTTCCCCCATGGCTCAGAATTCAAAAAGGAGCTGCTCAAATTTTGATGCTCAAAAAGCATCAAAAGGAGATGCTCAGAATTCCACAGTGTCCTAATGCACATATTGTCTGTCAGTTACTATAAGCCTCCAACCCTGTGCTTCTCCCTTTTTCCAGCTTTCTGGCAATCATCTTTCCTTCACTTCAAATTCAAGGAGCAAGTCCTTCAGGATGTGAACAATCCAGAGAGTAGAGAGGCTTGGTGGCCTCAAATGCTTCCAGCAGTTTACAGGGATGAAAGCAGAGCTTTTAACTGCCACACAAAACATGTGTACAGTGAATGAAATGAGAAAAGCCTTTTAAAATCAACAAAGGATTCCAAGGGTCACTTGAAGGCAACAGCTACGGTATAGCTGCATACTTTTATAGCTCATTTCCTTCTGAGAAGTTTTTCAAAGTTCATCTTTAGTGATGAGTTCCTGAAAAAAATCCACAGAGCATCTCAGTAATTATTTAATGTTGGATTATTTATTTTAAATATTAATCCACCTTTCCCCATCCAACAGAGGTGATCAAGGCAACCCTTTCACCAATAGTTAAAAACAACAAACATTTCAAAAAACAAGCAAATGATAATATCATTGCATCCAGTCAAAAACTAACAAAAAATCAGTACAAAAAGGTGGTGATCATCCCAATTAACAGAAAAAAGAAAGGAAAAAAAGAAAAGTTTTCAAGTGCTGTTGACATATCTGCAGAGAGAGGGCCCTCCCCTGACCTTAGTGGATCAACTATTTCATACTGGAGGAGGTGGCCCTTCAGGTATCCTGACCCATGTGGGGCTTTAAAAAGTTATCACCCAGCACCTAAAAACAGCCCAGAAACAGATGAGCAACATGATCAAATCAAACCACCTGACAGTGGTGTAGCTACCTATGGGGCGGGGAGGCACACTGCCCCAGGTGCCATCTTCAGAGGGTCACCACTGAACCCCAAATTGCAAAAATTGCAAGTTTACAGAATAATATGATCATGCTGTATACTGTTTAGATGTGGAATTCCACCCGGAATCCAATGAAAAAAACCGGAGTGTAATATCTCTATTCTATCAAAAGTTATGGCCAAATACGTAAAAACAGAAAATAAAACTTTTTGAACAAACCACAATTTTCAAAATCGCGGTTTTTAAGGAATAATACCATCATGCTGTGTACTGTTGGATGCAGAATTTCACCCAGAACTCAATGAAAAACCCCAGAGTGTAATACCTTAATGCTAGCAAAAGCTATGGCCAAAAAAACCCCTAAAACACCCCAAAATACACATTTCTTATACAGAGTTGTCAAACACAAAGCCTGTGAGCCTGCATGATGAGTCCACAAATGAGGCCCACAGAACCTTTTCATCCGCCCCCCATGCATGTTGCTTGCCTTGTCTCCTGACCTCTTGCAGCAAACAAGCAACTCCAGCGCAATTAATCATCTGAGCCTGCAGGGGGTGCTGAGAGTAGCAAATGAAATTTCCATCAGCAAAGGCACAGAGGGAGGCCAGTGCAGGAATGCAGAGCAAGCAAAACATACTAAGAAACTAGTGTGTGTCTTGCTCCTAACCCACTCAGGCCTCCTTCCTGGCTTTCCCTGGCAGCCGTGCCCAGCTCAGTCCTTCTTCCTGGAAGAAGTGGTGCTGCTGAAAGGCAGTTTGTGTGATAATTGGGCTTTCCATATCTAAAGTGTTTCTAGGTAAGAACAAAGTGCTTATTTCCTGCTTAATGATGTCACTTTCTGCTCATTGATATAACTTCCAGCCCTCAGCAGCCTCAATCAATGCTAACTGGCCCTTTGTACAAAATGATTTTGACACCCCTGGTCTTACGTAACAAAACGTAGATTTTTCTTAACTCAAAAGGTGTTAGTGACACCCTCAGAGGTGTGTGTGTGTGTGTGTGTGTGTGTGTGTGTGTGTGTGTGTGTGTGAGAGAGAGAGAGAGAGAGAGAGAGAGAGAGAGCACTAATGACCAAAATTGTGGTTTTTAGGAATAATAATAATAATAATAATAATAATAATAATATGCTATATATCATTCAGTTTGTACCTTAAGGCACTATGTAATGAAAGAAACCTTATTGAATTATCTGTATTTTACGAAAAGTTTAAGCCCAGCAATTTTCAAGCAGTGAGCCATGCCACACTGGTATGCCACAAATGTGCCGCAGGTGTGCTGCAGGATTTTGGGGGAGGGTAATTTATTAATAGCGCCATTGGAGATGTGAGCTCCCCTCTGGCAATGTGGTATACCTTGGCAATTTTAGTGCCTTGTCAGTGTGCCCATGAGATGAAAATGGTTGAAAATAATTATTATAGCCAAATACACAAAACCTGACTTATGTACCAAAAAATAGATTTCCTTAACTCAAAAGTGACCAATGAGAACATAAGAAAAGCCTTGCTGGATCAGGCCAAAGGCCCATCTAGTCCAGCTTCCTGTATCTCACAGTGGCCCACCAGATGCCTCAGGGAGCATGTAAGGCAACCAGATACTTGTATCTTGCCGCCACTCCCCTGCATCTGGCATTTTAAAGTAGCCTATTACTTTTCCAGGGGCTTCATATACAGAGTTCAAATGTAATGAGCAAAAGTCCCTCAGTATCACCTTCTAGAATCTGCTCTCCAGAAAGAACCTAGAATCTTTGCAAAACAGTGCTTTTTCCAGGCAGGCAGGCTATGGTTGACTGTGGGAGACAGAAAACAAAATGCCTCTTTGGGGCCTATGTCTGTTCCTAGCATTCTTAGAGTGCGCATCATTTGTGAGGAGAAACCAACCCTGATACCAAGAAAAGTAAGTCTGATCATCCTAATTGCATAAAGAGCCAGTTTGGTTTAGTAATTAGGCTAGGATTGGGAAACCTAGGGTCAAATCCCCACTCAGCTATAAAGCTCCCCAAATCAGCCTAACCTACTTTGTTGTGAAGATGAAGGGAGGGGAGATCCATGAGTGCCAGCCTAGTGGTGCAGCTGAGCCAATGCAGGGGATGGGTTGCCCCCATTGGCAATCTTCAAAGGTTTGGCGCACTCTTTGCAGGGGGAAGAGGTGCACAGTGCTGGCCATCTGTATGTTCAGAGGATGAGTGGAGCATGGAACAGCCCTGCCTGCCTCACATCTGTTCAGCTTCAAATTGGAGCCATTCTGGCAGTGGGGGGGGGCGGCGGCATGATGACACAGTGGGTGACATGACAGTGGCACCGGGCACTGGTGGGCCAAGGGCACTGTTGTGCCAGCCTGAACTCCTTGGAGGCACCAGCTCTCACAAAGTGTCTCACAAATAGTCTGCAGATAGAAACTATGTGCTAAATGCTTATCACCAAACTCCTTTAACACCACACCACACACTACACCATCCAGCACTGCATCAGGTCCAGATCAGCTGGAGCCATGTTGCTTGAGCATCACCCCTTTCCTATAAAGTGTGTTCCATCCAGGGAGGGCCTGACCCCAAGTAGTCTATTGAGCTCCATGCCTTGGTGGTCTGCACTGCATCTAATCTCTCTGAATGCATTGATGGTCATTGCTCACTCTTGCCTTCCAACACATTTTATTTTTCCTATCTGAGAGTGGGTGCTTCCACTTAAGTGCTATTGACTTGCTGCATTTATAGCTTTCCTTTCCTCCAAGAATCTCAGGCTGGCACTCCTGCATCTTCACCTCTCCTTTTATCATCACAAGAAGCCCATGAAGTAGATTAGGGTTATATTAGTAACTCAGAGACCTTTATGGCTGAGTGGGGATTTGACCCTTGGTTTGCCCTGTCCTAGCCCAACAATCCAACCACTAAATCAACCTGCCTCTCTTTAAACTCCTACTGCTACCTACCAGTCTCTGCAGACAGAAAAAAAATGGCCACTGCCATCATGCTGGTTGTGTAAATAGTCCTGTTCCAGCCCCCACAGATATTCCAGTTTACAGATGCCCCTCATTTTAAAAGCATTTTTAAATGGCAGTGAGAAGGGTAAACCTTTTCCTTCTGATGAACTATAATGGTAGTAGCAGTAGGAGTTTCAGTGAAGCACCTAGTGGCAGGAGAGCAGCTGATAATGTGATAATGCACCACATACGGGGTAAAAAATATTGCAGCCATCACCTCTGCAGGATGATGGGCTGTTGACAATTGATATTAATCAAATGCTCACTGGACCATTTCAACATTCTCTTGGAAAATCTTCAGAGCTAGTCTGTCAGTTGTACAAAAGGTGAAAAGACATTATCATCCCTAAATGCCATGGAATGTTAAGGTGATCCATGTCCAGTTTGCTCTATGGAAAAAAAGGCCTACGTGGCACAATGGCAAGACCCTGTCAAAAGATTTAAACACAGGATTTGAGGGTGTGAGGTTGGTGTCACAAAGAAGACAGCACAGATGTTCACAGCAGTGGCTTTCAAGCAGTGTCGAGGAAAGCTGAGGTTCCTTGCAGGTTTATCATTCTCTTCTCTTAAGATCAGTAATGGCAGAAAAGCTTGCCTGAAAGGCAAATTGTCTACCACTACCCATTTTCCTCTTCAACACAAAACTACAGCAGGGTGTTGGGTGCATTCTGTGGGGTACTGTCCTATCCTTCCTCCTCCCATCCCACTAGTATAGCCATTCCACAATGGTGTATCCAGCAGGGCCAGGAATTGAGAGGCTTTGGAGGGGAGAGGCTTTGGAGGGGAAAGGCTTTATAAGCCTCCTGCTCTGCAATGGATCTCCTTGGATCTGTACCAGCTCTTTGGTGGTACAAGTCCAAGGCGAAGGAAGGGGGGTAGGGAGGCTGTGAAAGAGGGGATAAGATCTGGCATGCACCATTATGGCCAGATCCACTCCACTCCCTCACCCTCCCCGGCCCATTCCTTCCCCCTTCCCACCCAGTTTTGCCCCCTCCTTTCCCACTCCCTGCTGCTGCCTTTCCTTCTCTGGCAGGCACAGCAGGGTCCATCAGTGTATGCAGAGTGCTGCCGCCTCTTGGAGCAGCACTCCCAAGATGGCTGCCAATGGATCACTCCACACCTTGTCGGTAGCCATTTTGCGTCAGTGAAACTATTCTGCAGTTGCAAATACTGTCAGTCACACAGGGCAATAGAACTGGTCAACACAGAGGCCTATGACCAGGTCTCTGTGGACAATGTCCCTGCATTTTAGAACTTGCCATAGAATCCCCCGCAACATGCAGGAATTCTCTGGCAGGTAAGCTGAAGTGGGGCATATTCACAGAAGGAAGAGCATTTGAAAGGCACTGGACTAGAGAAAGAGTGGTTAAGTGCAGTGCTCTGTGGTGCTTCTGGATCGGCCTCTTGTGTCTGTTTCATGATTACAGTGGAAGAGTCTCGCTCTGTCGTTCTGATGCTTCCATTGGCATTTTGTATAAAGAACTAGGGATGATGGTGTGCTTATGACTTGCAGGCAAGAACTTCCAAAGATAGGTTCTCATTTCATGATTCCACGACAGGGCTGCAACATTATCGCAGAAACATATACTATCGCTTTCTTGGAAAATCAATTAAAAATTAAATATACAAAAGCAAATTAGTCTCATGCTGACTCTCAAGGCCTCTTACACAGAATTGAAATTTTATAGCAGTTGTAAAACAGAGTTTATAGATTGCATCTCCGGTATGCTTTACAGTGATTTTCATGAGAATTAGGCTTGTAGGAAGGTTTATGGAATATGAATGCATTCCCCTTGCTAAACAGAAAAAACAGGAATGGGGGGCTACTAGGGAAGATTCTCAAGCAGGAACAGGATTCTGGGGTCATATAGTATAGTGGAAAAGCTGGATTACAGTTTTGTTCCTATGTAATCAGTGGCAAAAGTGGTGCCAAAATATTCAGGATTTCAACATTGCTGGAGATGGCAGGAGACTGTTGGCCCATTTCAATACAAGTATAGTGTGCCCACCCTCACTATCCATGGGGGATATGCTACAGGACCTCATGTGGATTCTGACTTCCATGGATACTGGTGTATGCGGAAAACCCTTGGCCTCCCCATGCCTTCAAAAGCCCCCTGGAGGCATCCGAAAACCACTTTCAGCTTTTGTCAAAAGCCAGAACTATCTTTCTGATGCCTCTGGGAGGCATTCTGAGGTCCTTCAGATATGGGGTCAGAAGCTGCAGATGAAAAAGGCCAACTGTGTGGTATAATGCAGAGTTTGAACCAAGTCTTGGCTGTTCAGCAGCAATCAATCAAATCAATCGATCAACAGAATTTATATACCACTTTTTAACACAAACTTTACAAAGCAGTTTACAGGCAAGTAATAATAAAGTTAAATGGCTCCCTGTCTCAAAAGGGGTCACAATCTAAAAAAATGCAGACCACCAGCAACAGCCACTAGAAAAAACTCTATTCTAGGGTGAAGAGGGACAATTACTCCTCCCTGCTAAATATAAGTGAACACCGCTTGAAAAAGTGCCCAGTTAGCAGGGAACTACCCAGTTAGCAAGCAGCCTTAGTATAGGATGGTTGGCATGTTTTGAGTCAACTGCTGCACATTCTTCATTTTTCATTTTTCTCTTTAAATTATCAGATAGCCTTCATTCTGTACATAAAAGCTTTAAAATTCAGGCCTAATGTGGGTGCTTATTTAATTAATGATGAATTAATTAATTTAACCAAGGTCAATTAGCTATGTTTGCATTCTTATTGCAAAGGCCTTGCCAGAAACAAGCGCAAAAAAAAAAAAAATAAGGCCCTTTGTGCGGAGAAGGATTTGTCCAATCACATAGCTAGGAAAATTCCACCTGCTGTGATGCTATCTTTCTCAGCTACATATGAGGCACTGAGAATTAGTTGGCCCTAGAAATAGATTTGTCAAATCTGGCTGAAGCTATTCCTGGAGATTTTTTTCTCCCGGTATGCCATAATCTGCCCAACCTTATCAAAAAGGCCGCGCCAGTGGAATGTGCATCTGCCAATGCCTGGATCTACTCAATCCAGTGCGTGTCATGAACTGTCATCAATCTCGCCAACACTGCTGGTGACTGCATCGAGGCTGTTGGCACCGGGTCAGGCAGCAGTGGGGGCAGGCAGTGGAACAGGGCATTTCTGGGCAGGGGGCAGGAAAGAGGTGGAACGAGGCAGGAGGGAGCGGGATCAGCAGTGTTCGCATGCATCCATATCCTCTCCCCTCTCCCTTGCTCTCCTTCCATCTGAGCCAGAAAAATAGCTGGTGCAGAACTGAGGAAGCCCATAACGAAAGCTGAGGCATTCCCCAGGGAAAGCGAAAAAAGGTTTCCTTACCCTTAGGAGTCCTCTGCAACTGCTTCTCCACTATAAGATACACACATGCTTCTTGGTGCACATGCTTTGGCACGGAGGATATGAGTAGGATTGGGGCCAATGTCATTAAGCTAATGTAATTAATGCTATTAACAGTACAATCCTAAAACGGGCACAGCGTCGACGCAACGTGGTTGCATTGGCACTGCTCACTTAGTGCTGATGTGGGGGTGCCAAGCAGTACCCCCACGTCAGTGCTAAGGCAACAAGACCGGTGCTGTAGGCAGCACCAGTCCTGTTGTGCCCGTGCTGCACCTCCCTTGCATCGGACGAAGCTGGCTGGCACAAGCGAGGCACCATGTTGGGACGGGGGAGGGAGTGGGCGGGTGGAGGGAGTGGGCGTTCGGGAGGTAGGCCCAGGATTCAGCCATAATGCCAAATCCTAAGCCCATCCAGGAGGCCATGTGCCCCCCACAGATCTGTGCCTGCTGTTCAGGATTGCACAGATCCTAGTAGCGCACCGGGGAGGCTGGAGCCTCCCCTCCGGTAAGGAGCCCTTGCCGAGGGAAGGCTCCAGCCTCCCCGATACTGTGCTGGATTTGGCACAGGCCTGCCGGCTGTGCTAATCCAGCACAGTATAGGATTGCACTCTATGCCAATGTCATGCAGGGCCCAATCCTATCGGCACTAGTGGCAAGCCCTTACCACCACCGTAAAAGCCCTGCAAGGCATTTCCACTGCTGGTCGTAAAGGTTTACCACCAGCACCAGCCCCGCACCGGTCCCTATCACCCAGAGGTGCCTATGCTGAACCAATGGCTGGTTTCACTACCACTGATGGTGTGCATTTTCTGGACGGGTGGGGAGGGCGGAACTGGGTGGGGAAAGGGGTGGAGCAGGGGGTAGGACCGGTGTTGGCCTCCACCGCCAGATCCTAACCTCTGTGTTGGACAGCCTGACATGGAGTCCTTCAGGTCTGTACCCTCGCAATAGCCGATGCAGACCCGAGGAGAACCATGGGCAGCCCTGCACCCTTATTGTACCTTGAGGGAAGGGAACGAATGTCCACTTCTCCCGAGGGGCCTCTGATGCATGCCCAGGGCCAGCAGGATGCAGTGGTAGCCATTTTGCTACCTCTGTGCCTCCAGCACCCAGGCAGCATAGGATTGGGCAACCTAGTAAAATTGCCAGCATTGCTTTTGGTAATTCCTGGAGATTCCAAGTGAGTTTTAAAGGGTTAGCAACTCCCTGAGAAGGAGAAATTGGGTCATTTAAACACTGGCAGTATTGATTGCTTCCCTCATTCCACAGCATTGGGGACAAAATCACACGAACTTGTATTATTGGCACAGGCAATATTGCACCAAACATTTAGTCAGTAACCACCTCTCTTACAAAGAAAGATTACAGTGTTTGGGGCTCTTCAGTCTAGAAAGAAGGTGCCTGAGGAGGGACACGATTGAGACATACAAAATTATTCAGGTGGTGGATAGAGTTGATAGAGGGAATCTCTTCTCCCTCTCACACAATACCAGAACCGGGGATTAAATTGAGTGTTAAGAGAGAACAAACAAACAAAAATATTTATCCAGCTTGTAATTAGTCCACGGAATTCCTTGCCACAAGATGTGGTGACGGCCTCTGGCCTAGATGCCTTCAAAAGGGGATTGGACAGAATTTATGAAAGGAAACTCCATCACAGGTTACAAACTATGATGGGTATGTCCAGTCTGAAATTAGCTGGTTGCTCATCATGAGGTCTGGGTAGGAATTTTTTTCCTGTCATCTGAATTAACCATGGATGGCAGTTTTTTGCCTATCCCAGACTGGCAAGGGACGGACGGTGTGTTCAGTAGGTTTCATGACTTAAAAATTGGTTACTTGTGTTTAATAAAGCTAAACCCCAGACTCAGCCTGGTGTCTTCCTTGGGGATGGTTCAAGGGTAATAGACTATCTCAGAATGCCAGAGGCAGGGGAATGGCAGTGAGATACAAGTATCTGGTTGTCTTGTGTACTCACTGATGCATCTGGTGGGCCACTATGAGACACAGGAAGCTGGACTAGATGAGCCCTTCACCTGATCCAGCAAGCCTTAGTTCTTATGTTCTTATTATGTTCAGGGCATTAGTGATCTTACAGACTTATCATTTATTATACAATAATGGATGTAGGGGAAAATGCATGTTTAAACAGAAACAGAACAGGCTATTGAAAAAAACTGGTGCTATTCTGTAGGGTACTGGTGGCCCAAACCAAGTTTAATCCAAGCCCCTCTTTGTTAGAGATGTTGAGCTGATTCATTGTGATTGTCATTGAGCTGTGTCATTGTGGTTCATTGTGATCTAGCTGTAGCACTTACCATGGAGAACAGCCTGTTTTAGGGATTGGCTAACATCTGGGGAGGGGAGTTGCTTGAGCATTATATAAGAGAATTCTTTTTTGTAAAAAGTGTGAGACTGTGACTGGGGAAGTCAAAAACAGACAGGGCAGTTCTTTCTGGTCAACAGTGTGTTTGTTTTTGCTCATATCAGTTGATATTGGCATTCTTAAGTTATTTTTTTTAAATACGCTCATAGTTTGTTTTACCAAGGAAGCATAATTGAGCAGAATAGGTGACCTAACTGCAGCCCATCCATGATATTCACACATGTGGTATATGTATCTCACCTGATTTCTTATGATTTGACTTGTCAGCACTTGGTTACTTGCAGCTGAATGTGTGAATACATGAAAAATCATAGCGTCTCAAGTACTGTGTGGTGGTATGAATGTACTGGTTCATTCATGCATGGTGCACTCCTAAAATGATGAGCGTGTGTGACGCATGACACATGACGCTAATGAGGACTCTCCCACGACCAAAGGGTTAGTCTGGTGATACAGACTTGTAAGATCCTGTAAAGTGTTGCAAGATGGTTTGCAGTCCAGTGAATTTGCACATGTCCTCAGTTTCAATGCAGCAAAAAATGACACGCCTTAGGGACGTAATACTCCTGCATGCTAATGGAAGACATGCCTTTCTTACTGTTCACTAGGTGAGCACCACATTGTTTGCACAGGTGTGAGCAGTCTGCAAGGACATGTGGGGGACAAGGGACTTAGTGGTGCTTGCAGACAGGTCCCTACACCTCACAGTAATTATATTAGCAAAAATCTTCTAAGCATTGCAGCATCAGATCCAATAAATGATAACATCTGCTGCATCCGGTCTGGCATTTGAAATGTTGATCGCCTCCCTTAGCTTGGCCTGGAATACTCTTGCTCATCTCATAGTCAAAGCTGCCCAAAAGGCAGGCTCGATGTTTTTTAATCAGCCAAATATATTGAACAAATATTCTGTTCAAGAAACACCTCGTATTAGAGCCTCCACATGCCGTGCCATAAACAGGGAGAAGAGAAGGATCACATGATGTTTGATTAACCTAAATTATTTGCTATGGTAAACAAGTGGGTTTTGAAGTTCTCCCCAGGACTACAGATGATTTTGGCAATTACTGCAGCAGAATAATTATAGATTTCAAAGCCGAGTGCCCTGACAGAATAAAGCAGGAAGCAAGGTGACCTCTCACAACAATCTACCAGGCAGATTCTGGGGGAAGAGAACATTGGATGAAGCTGGGCTGGAAGGACCTTTAAAAGTGCCTTGCCCATTAACAGGATTAGCTATAACAGTACTTGGAAATGCTGAAGGCAGAAGACATTTCTTCTAAGGAGTATGTTACACACACTGGCCCTGTTGGTGCTTCCATGCACTTCTTTTCAGGAGCGGGTCTGTTTTGGCTACTCCAGCTTTTTTTCCCTACTGCTTTTTTGTTCCTTTGATAAGTATAAGTATGATTTAGTATAAGAAGGGTCAGCAGTGTGTCAAATATGGTTAGTCAGAACAGGAGAGACGGGAGTTAGGAGTTGGGCTCTAACCAGTTAATGTATTACTTGAGAATGGTGAACAAGGATGGCCTCTGTGCCCACGGCTGTACCTGAGGCCACTTGTTACCTGCAGTTCAATGAGAGTTACTTACACACACACACACACACCTCTTTTTACTCCCAGCTGCATCATTTACCTATCTCCCACTGGGTTGCCATTCTTCAAGCCCCCATATATAATAGTCATCTGCCCCTTTCTGTTCCCTTACAGATCTCCATCTCTGCCTCACCTCACTTGTCCACTGCCTATTCTGTTAAGACAGTGTGGTTGCACCAGCAGATTGAAGTGGCAAGCAATGGGCTGTCTGCATTTGTTATGAGCAAGCACCCTTTCCTAAGGAGGTTCCTTTTAAAAATCCTCTAAATGACCATTTTCTATGTATACTGAGGCTGACCTTGGTAGCATCCTGTCAGATTCTCCATCTTGACCAGAGTTCTAGGTCAGTATTAGCCTTCCTTGTTTAGATGAAAAATAGAGTCCCATGACTGTCTGGTATACCAGGGTCATTGGTACACTCACTTGATTTGGGAACAGAAAATTTGAACATCAGTTAATTTCAAGACAAATATCAGAGCTTAAAGGAGGCTAAGCTCCCTAAAATGAAATAAAAGAGAGCTACCCAGGTAGGCTGAAAGAGCAAAATGTGCCAAAGAGACAAGATGTACATTGGTCATTGCAAGATGCCAGGTAAACTAAGATGAAAACCATGATGCTGTCCAGCTAGGCAAGGGTTAACTGCAGGAAGATTTTTCCTTTCAGTGCCAGGAGGATGCAAAATTGAAACTGGATGCTTTAAGCAATGGAGTGTCTTTGTTGTACAGTTCCAACCTTTTTATACACTGATTTTGGTGACTGGGCTGGGGGAGGCACCTAGCCCAGTGACCTGGAAGTAACTGCGGTGACGTCATCACGGCACTACAATTATTTCAGGAATCCTCAGGCGGCCAAACACCGCCCTGAGCGTTCTTGTTTTGTTTTGTTTTTTAAGCCACCACAAGTGGCAGGAATGCTGATTGGCATTGCTTAAAAAAAATAATAAGGGTGCCATATTTGGAGCAATCACTCCAAACACCACCCCCTTCTTTTAATTAGGGTGGGGGTTGAACCAAAGTCATCTGGCAGCCTCAAGCATCTGCGGTTTAAAACCTCAAGGCTGCACGCAGTCACTCCGAGTGGCAGCGCTGGGGGAGGGAGGTTTCTGCCCTGCAGAGAGCTCCTCCCATTGCTCATATCGGAGCGGAAATGCACCACTGCAAGCATCTGTGGTTTTGTTCTTTTGGAAACACTTCAACCAGCAATGCTGCCAGATGACTTCGCTTCAAAAAAAGGAAAGCCTGTAACTAAAAGAATGGGTGGTGTTTGGAATAACCTGCGGTCCCTTTAAAAAGAAGTTGAGTCTTCTGAAGCCTGGGGAAGCCATGCTCAGCCTCCTCGGGCCTCAGAAGACCATCCAGGTGGGACTGGAGCACAGCTCCGATCCCATCTGGGGGGCCTGGCACTGCCTCACCTGCCTCTAATGACCACATGTCGTTGTCGTCGTCCCCCTTCTCTCTCTCTCTCTCTCTCTCTCTCTCTCTCTCTCTCTCTCTGTGTGTGTGTGTGTGTGTGTGTGTGTGTGAGAGAGAGAGAGAGAGAGAGAGAGAGAGAGAGAGAGAGCACCCTTCTCCCTCCTCAGTGTGAGGGTTGTTGGTTGTTGGAAATGTGTCCTGTTCTAGTGGCAATGAACATACCCCTGTGCGCAGCCAGCCAGGGCATGACTGTATGCATGGTTTTGACATGAACTCTACATGGGAAGAGCCTTCAAATTTCCCAGAGGAGAATGTGGTCCTTTTCGGCACTACGCTGGAGATCCATAGGATCCAACAGAGTCAGCAGCTTGGCGAGAATCTTGGTAAGGTTCACTCTGAGAATCTAGGCAGACAGGAAATGCTCCTAGCGCAGGCGTCCCATCTTGCCATTTCCCCAGCTGTATTTACATAAGAGCCTGTGGCTTGCAAGGTCTTAACGAGATCAGGCGTGTGCCCAAGGTTGTTAATATTATGTTTGCTGGGGAAGCAAGTGCTGACTCTTCTGCATACATAAGTTATCTTTATTTTAATGCCAGACTGGTTTTAAAAAGGCAGCACTTCCCATTATTAGAACTCTGGCTGTGCAATTTATGAACTGTCACATGCTGAACTATGCACAGTGGAGTTTCTACCAGGCTTTGACTTTCTGATGCATATTTAATGCTAAAAGCCCACACAAACCCTGATTGGGCCTGTCAGGATGTGGGATTTTTCCCCTTTAGGTGTTGACGGTTAAATTTTTACTACGGTATATAATTAAAATGCAGTTCCCACTGGAATATTTGCAACCACCTGAGCAGAACGTTCCAGATGTGGTGAGGTATTCACAAAAAGTGTAAAGATAAACAATTTTCATGTTTAGAAATAAACATGACTGAGGGGTTCACACCATCACTCTAAGGTGTCAACGTCCCCAGAGACAGTGAAGCACTCTTCCTCCCTTGCCTTAAGAAATGGCTCTTTCAACTTCCTTTGACATTCCTAACAATGTTTGGTCTGAGCAGGACATTCCAACTTCTTAATGAATTTCGTATCTTGATGTAAGCCACTTTGAATGGCTGTTGAAACAACCATGAGGATTGGAAAGGTGGGATATAAACCTTTTTAATGAAATAAACACGGCAATTTAAAGGTGTGCAAAAACCCTTAGAAACATGTTGCTAACTTTATCCGAATCAATCAATCAATCAATCACTAGTATTTATATACCGCTTTTCAACATAAAGTTCACAAAGCGGTTTACAGGCAAATAATAACATTAAAGTTAAATGGCTCCCTGTTCCAAAAGGGCTCACAATCTAAAAGAATGGGGAACACCACCAGCAACAGCCACGAGAAAGACACTGTGCTGGGGTGAAGAGGGACAATTGCTCTCCCCCTGCTAAATATTAGAGAACACCACTTGAAAAAGTGCCTCTTGCCCAGTTAGCAGGAATGAACATTTTTCATTCCAATGTAAGATTCCCTTGAACAGAATCCTCGTTAATGAATTTTGCCTTAAGTGAAATTCAATAACAGAATTGTTATGAATTCACCTCTTATGAATTCTGTTATCACAACAGAGAATGTTTCACTACTGATTGATAGGTAAGGATGCCACAAGAGGCATATTTTATAGGCACTCCTCTTTGGGAAATGTTCTGTCTCTTTTCTGCATGAGCCGTTTATGGTCCAATCCTATTGAAAGGAAGTGCAGGTGGAATTCATTTTCTGCCAGTGCTGGCTGTTACAAAGTGCTTTAAAGTTTTAAACCCAGCTTGCGAATTGCCAAGAAAAGGCAATGGTCATCTTTAAACTGCAAACTTTAAATTTCTGAGTTCGTGGAACTAGAGGTTATTAAGGGAGAATGTGGAAAATCCATGAATGGAATTGACATGGTATTAAATGGAAAATCTGTCAGCCATATTGGAATTAATAAACAATTCTTTTTAAAATTCCATCTAAAAACAACAATCTCATTTGCAAATGTGTGTGTTATACCTGTGCCCTCATCATTGTGTGCGGGTGGAATTGTCTACAGCGCTTTTGCAAGTGTAAACATGGGTTTGCCGTCATATAATCATGTAATTACTTCCTAGTCAGTGTGTTTAGGAGGAGAGAGAACAAAAGAAAAAAAGAGTAGGTAGTTTGTAAAGAGATGGTTGTACCTCTGCCTGCAAATAATTAAAACCTCATAGGCATTAGTTGCTGGAGATGTTACTGGAACCACCCACTGAGAGCGCAAAGCATGTAGTTAGGGAAAGGGAGGAGACAGCTAATCATTAACTAGAAGGAAAGGTCTTTTCCAGAAATCCCTAAAGCAGTTATTTTATTATCTTCCCCTGTCAGAGATGCTGAGTGTTTGGTATAGCTACTTCCATGTCTTCTTCAGTTTTGCTCACCACCATTCACAATTGGCCTGTTACACAATATCTCAAACAAAGGAGCTTTGCCCAAACATAGATTGTGTCACTCACCTGATTAATTCAGGTAGTCTTATTGTGAGATTATTATATTTGCTTCTTATACTTTTATCTGTTCTGAAAAAGTAAATAGAATGGGTTGTGAGATGTCTCTCGGGTTTCTTAGTAAATAGCCTGCATTGTGTGAGCACAAAGGCCTGATTCTTGTTGGTGTGGGAAGTGTCTCCTCCTCTAAACAGGCCTGACCTAAGCAGAACCAGTGCCTGAAGTGGTGAGATTTTCTTCTACCACTGCCCCAATCCTCTTTCCATTTGCTTTCCTTGAAAAAGAGTGAACAAGAAGGAAAGGAGATGGGGGAAGCAGCAGGATGAAGCAGGCACCAGGCCACCACCACCACCACTAATCCATGACCCTCAAAGTGGCAGTTTTACCTGGCCTCATGGAACGCCTGGCCTTGCTCCATAATCCTCGTTGCTTATTGACACAATCCAAGACCCCTAAAATTTTCGGAGGCAGAATTTATCTTTGTAAAATCATGGTGATATACATGCTGACAATTCTGATATTCCCACTGATCAGTCAGTGAGGCCCAATCAACTTAATATGTACACTCAGTGGTGTCATCTACTCACCAGTAGATGGTACGCTGGGCGGGACTTAGCGTGATTGACAGTCCGTCCACTCACTTCCGTTTTCTTCCCGCGCGCCGTGCAGCTTTCCCTCGCCTCGGAGGGGGCGCCTGCTTGCCAGGAGGGATGGGGGGGCGCCGGGTGCCTGGGCGAGCAGGCGCCCCCTCTGAGGCAAGGGAAAGCCGCGCGGCGCGCGGGAAGAAAGTGGAAGTGAGTGGACGGACTGTTGATCACACTAAGTCCCGCCCAGCGTACCGTCTACTGGTGAGTAGATGACACCTCTATGTACACTTAATAGATACACTGAATAGATACACTGGTGACCAGACTATTACATCGCTCTTATGTCCTGGTAGTTTAACCCACAGTGACTCTATGGTGGAGTCCGGACCACCTTCACTTTCTACTCTGCTAGATTCTATCTCTTCTTTGATATAGATGGCCACCCCACCGCTAACACACCCTTCCCTGTCCCTTGTATAGAGTTTATAGCCTGGGATTTCAATATCCCACTGGTTCTCTGCATTCCACCAGGTTTCCATTATGCCTACTATATCAATGTTTTCCCTAGTCACCAAACATTCAAGTTCTCCCAACTTTGCTCGGAGACTTCAGGCATTTACATAATAACACCTATATATGGGGTTCCCTAAGGAGGAACTCTTATTTGATCCCTTTTCCCCGCCTCTCTTTCTATTGGACAAACTGTCACTTACACTCATGTTTGAAGTTCTATTTCCTACTCCTCCATTACTCTGTGGTATTCCTCCACCCTTCTCTTCCGGTAGGGATGAGGAGTTCCGAACCGGATGTCACTCAGCTCCTGTTGGCTTTCCCCCAGGGATCAGTTTGAAAGCTGCTCTGCCAGCTTTTTAATGTTAAGCGCCAGCAGCCTGGTTCCATTCTGGTTCAAGTGAAGCCCGTCCCTCTTGTACAGGCCTGGCTTGCCCCAGAACATCCCCCCAGTGCCTAACGAATCTAAACCCTTCCTCCCGACACCACCATCTCATCCACGCATTGAGACCCCTGATCTCCGCCTGCCTAGCTGGCCCTGCACGTGGAACGGGTAGCACTTCTGAGAACGCTACCTTGGGGGTCCTGGCCTTCAGCGTCCTGCCTAGCAACCTAAATTTGGCTTCCAGGACCTCCCGGCTACATTTCCACACGTCGTTGGTGCCAACATGCACCACAACCACTATCTCCTCCCCAGCACTCCTTACCAGCCTATGTAGACGAGACGTGATGTCCGCAACCTTCGCACCAGGCAGGCAAGTCACCATGCGGTCCTCACATCCATCACAGACCCCCCTCTATATTCCTAACTATTGAATCGCCCACTACAAGGAGACCACGACCCCCCTCCCACCAAGGAGCATCCTTAGTGCGACTGGATGTGGGCTCGTCACTGGAAGAAGGGGTTCCCCCTCGGGGATTGATTCCCTCTGTTCCAGGCTGACGTCCTCCAGCCCTGAGACTCCGCAGCAGCTGAGGAGCTGCCCATCTGAGGGTGGGATGAAGCCTGCAAGTCCCCGGATGTCTCACCATGGACCCTCTCTGCCTGCCTCTGCTTCTCCAGGTCCGCAACCAAGGCCTCTAGGGAGCAGACACGTTCCCTGAGTCCCTAGAGCTCCTTGCACCGAGGACACACCCACGACTTATGCCGCAGAGGCATATAGTCATACATGTGGCACTCTGTGCAAAACACTGGATAGCCCCCGCCCAACTGCTAGCTGACTGCCTCCATCTCTGTGTTTGTTTAGGAAGGAGCTGCCCTGCTTCTCAGAGAAAGGGCAGAGTCTGGGGCCCTGGCTTCCTTGCCCTGCTGCTTAACTCGTGAAGATGCGTAACCCACTTGTTTACCAGGCACTCTGTCACGGACGAGGCACTTCATCGCAGGACAGCACTCGCTGCTCGTCTAGAGATCCTTGACATGTCTGTTGGTCAGCAATTTACTTAAAAGCAGTCAAACGAAAATGGAAAAATATTATTGCATGTAATAAAATACCTTATTGACTTACAGTTTTGCAGCATTAATAAAGGGAACATGATTTAGAAATACATAATTTTAAAACTACCAAGTGTCCAGCTTTTCAAAATTTTCCTAAATGCAGATTTTATGGATTTCACTTTAAATTTTTGATTCAGAGCAGTTGTCAATTTTCATTTCTAATTCCTCCCTGAAGCTATTCTTGCATAAAGTAAAGGAAAAAAGGAGAAGCTTGGCATGTGTGTGCACTTTTGTGTGAAGACAAAACAATTTAATCAAGTTTGTGGGCAATAGAGAATATTTCCATAGAAATTGAATACTAATGGGGGAGAGTCTATGGTTTATGGCATGATTAGAGTTATCTGTGCTATTCTGTACAAATACACTGGGTCAATAATAGTAATAATAATCACAATGGTTACTAATACATTTTATGAAAGCAACATTTACTGACTAGGTAGTTTTTCTCAAAGCTTCTCTCATCTCATCTGTTTTTTCTCGCTGATTCCAACTCTTGTCTCAGTGTAATACTGAATACTCTACAGATACTGTATTGGAGTATCTTTCACGAAAGATGTACAGAGAGTTAGAATCAGGGAGAAGGATGACTCTAATCCAGTACTGATAGGAGAAACAGCTGCTTCTTCACTCTATTCCCAGCCTCTCCTTCCCACTCTAATTGTTTCAATACAAAATAATGGCAAAATTTAATTAGACATTTGCTTTTCAGTAATTCATGAGACTAGTTTCTTACTTCAAGGTCACGCAAGCTCACTCCTCAGCCAGTGTCCAAGGCCTTTTCCATTCCAAAGGGCTTAAAATTGATCTTGATTCATAAGAGTGAAAATTGAATTACCATAACTAAGTATCTCAAGCCCCCAAATGGCTAATGCACTGGCTAAAGGTGCATACCACAGGATGAATGCATGTTATATCTGTATTGCTTGTCGATAGGATTGTCAAGCCCTAGATTTTGTCCCCATCCTCCTTGTTTAACTTTCCTGACTGCCTTTGGGGACCTCAAACGTGACCTCAAAGGGGTAGGTTGGATACGCCAGGGAGTTCCTCCTAGTTCAAGAGACCATGCAGGACTACTAGATGCTGCAGGAAGGGGCTTATTGCCACGTAAAATTCCAGATTGTCTCACATCAATCAGTATACCATACTGCTTGCTCTCTATCTTTTCTTCCCTCCCCCTACAGTTATGTTCAGGCAATGTATAGCCAAGAGCTTCTCCACATCAATGGAGTTGGATTGCCTGGGAGAAGAGAGAGGCCCAACAGGGACCCCCCACCAATGTATACAATTCTGTGTGTAAGAGAGAGGTAGGAGAGAGGGGAAGGGAGCAGTCAACTGCAGCTCTCTCTCTCTCTCGCTCTCCCTCCAATCTCTGGCCCCTCTTTGTGCAACCTACTCTTTTGCTTGTCTGTCTCAAGACCCCCCCCCCCATAATTCCCCTGTCTCATTTCTCTTTGTCCTTCTACCTTCCCCCTTCATTCTTCCTTTTTCTGTACCTTGCTCCAGCCTGTTTGGTTGTCACTCCCCTTTTCCTTCTCTTTCTTGTGCCTTTCCTTGCTGCACCCCTCCTTCTTTTGCCTCCATCACTTTCTCCGCTGCCCCCCACCATTTCTGCTGATTTTGAGGCTTCCTGCTCCTGCTCTCCCCACGCCCTCCTGACCCAGCTGGCTTTACCTGTCCCGCAGCAGCTCTGTGGTGCCTAGCAATGATGTCACTATCAAATGCCTTGGAGACAGAAGGTGAGAACAGTCCCACTCAGGTCATGTTGCTCTGCAGGACAAGATGGGGCATCTCAGTGCCATTGCTAATTGGTGTGCAATCCTAACCTGGAGTTAGACTGTCACAGTTAGGCCATCAAAGTTTGGCTTATACAAGGGACACTGTTAAGTATGTTTGGACCACTCTCAAAATTAGAGAAGCCAGCGCACAGACGTGCGCCATCCTCCCTGGCTCCAAGAGTGATCCAAACTCGCTTTACAGTGGCACTTGTGCCGGCCAAACTGTGCTGGACTAACTCCAGGTTAGGATTGTACTCTCAAATGCCATTGATAAAGAATTGAATCAGAGACACAATATAGTGTCACAATGAAAGTGAAAAAGAATGTTTTATTCCCAGTTCCTTTGACATTTATTGTCTTCGGCTTTAGTTTGGATTTGAACATTTTGGTGGATTTTAGAACTTTATTGATTTTCCCATGAGATGCATTCACCCAGGCTGATGCTGGATCTTTGGTGTGCCCTTGCGCTGAGTGTGACTTGATCATCTGAACGACCTAATGTTGTCAACGCTATCTAAGTTCCAGTTCTGGCAATTTGGGTGTGGCATTTGCTTGCCACTCCAGTAAGATAACTATATCAAAACCAAATGTGAAGGAGCATGATCATGTGGAAAGAACCACGCTAATGATGGACAATAGACATGTACTGCAATCTGGCCTTCAGAAATTTATCAGGAATATTGACCAATTCGTAAAGGTACATGTAGAACTAAGCAGTCCTCTTTCTTTCTGTCACTATGGCACAGTTTACTGGGAGTAACTTTTCCAGATGGGTAAATGACACATAAAGCAGCTTGTAAAAGTGGCCTCCTCAAGACCACATAGAGAAACTGAAACACAGTAGAGAAGGCTAAATAAAAATTGCATGTTTGAAGCCAGGGCATATTCTCTTCTGATGTTTCCGGGTTCCTGGCATGTGGCCCAAACAAGAGGAAGTACAATCTATTCTGCAGCAGGTGGCCTGCCTTTCACACATTGGTTTTTTTTATATAGCTTGCAGCAGGAACAGTGGAGGACTGCAACCCTTTTTGAGCTAAATCCTGGCCGTAGAATATGTCTAATTCACAAAGACAGCTTACTAGCAATTCACCATGGGGAGTGAGGATTACAGAAGTTGTGGCTACAGAAAAGATATCTAAGGAGTGCTGTTATTCCCCTGCAGGGGATTTTGTGATGGAACCAGTGTGCCGCGTAGATTGAATGGCAAGTATAAAGTGTGTAGCTACAGGAATGCATGCGGATGAGTGTGCAAGGATCATAAACAAGCAGTGTTCAAGGATCATAAACTCCAGGGGTGTGCCCCACACATGCAGGTGCCACCCCCCATCCCCCAGCAGCTTTGCGTGGCCATGAAGGGCTGCCTACCCCTCCAAGAAGGGGTGGGTGGCACTTCATCTTTGCGTTACTCTGGGAAGCAGCTTCTGCCGCAGAGGAGCAGGCAGCCCATCAATGTGGCTCCAGGTTGCTCCGGGAAGAAGCTTCCATGGCTAGAAGTAGCTGCAGGAGGCACTTCTTGGAGCAACTTTACACTCCTATGCGGGGGCGGGGGCGGGGTGGGGGGCACCTGGCTTCATCGCCCCCCCAGCCCAGTGCCTGGGGCATTTGCACCCCTTGCCGCCCCAGGTCCCCCACTGGTCTGTTCTGATTTCAGGATATAGAATGGAACTATCCAGACATAGAATGGAAATGTTTGAGGGAGATTCAAAGGAAAATCTTTCTGTGTGTGGTTTCCATCCAGAAATGCAGACTTAACTGCAGTTATCTGGCAGTATGTGACTAGATACCTGCCTCAGGGTACATAACTCTTTAGGATGAGCAGTCTAGCATATGAGGTACAGTGCTGTCATCTCTTCAGAGCTAATTCTGTAGTGTCAGAGTTCATAGGTATAAGATCCATTGCTTGTGGTGGACCGCAGCATATAACTAGACCTGTACCTTTCCCAGTGATGAATGAAGGCTGATTAAATTCAGGATCGGCATTGGGCTTTATGGGACCGCAGGGCACAGCTCACTGGGCCTCCTTACCCACAAGGGAATGCTATTCTGCTCAGATGTACACTTCTGTCCCGCGAGCCTAATGAAGCAGCCAAAACAAATGCTGCAACTAATGCATGCTGTGTTTTTTCAGGGCCAACAGTGGCTTCTGAAGTAGATTCTGGGGCTTGGCCCTGGTGAGGTGGTTTTTTTTTTTTCCCCTAATTTTCTAGCCGTGACCTAATCATGTAAAATGAGACAGAGAGCTGTTTCCCTATTGGGAACAACCTCATCAGAAAACTAAATTTCATTATCTATTCTAGTCTTTCCCAATAGCAAATGTATGAACACTCCCAATATTCTGAGCCCTATCACCCAAAAAAAAGCAGGCTCTGGAAAAGCCACAGGAATGGGAAAGATTCATGGAGGTACAAGGTTCTGACCTTGCACAAGGTTCTAGAATCTCTATATCTAGGATTCCACCCTTTGCCAGAATCTTTGCACACTCTACTTCTTCTGCTGCAGTAAAGAAAAGGTGGGAGTAGGAGAGTGCTGTACAATTAGCCCTCCAAAATCTAGGCTCTGGATCTGCAGAGCTTCCTTAAGACTGCACTTCTAGTTATTGCACACCAGAGAATTGCTGGGTGTTTGTTGAAGCTAGATGCACCATTAAATAATTTTACACTTGATTCCTTCTCCTCCAGGGGATGTGGCTAGCTGTGTATGTCTGTGCAGGAATGCAAATACGTAGATGTACCATACCTCTGCATCAATGACTTTGCAAGCGCAAAGCATGCAGCAGTGTGTGAATGTTGTTAATACACTCTTAACTGAACAGCCAGAGTTATTTCAGCAGAATGGTGGATCTCACACAAATAGAGGCCCTAGAAAATCAGTAAAGAAGGGCTGAAATCTGTCACTGAATAAAAATACAAAATACAAAATCACCCACCTGCTGCTGCAAGGACATCCATCTGGCAGCAACTTCAAATATTTAAGACAATGCCTGGGCTACAGGTACTTCCATCTGGTATTATTAGTGCTTCAGAACTGGTAAAGACATCCTTGACGTTGGTCATTGAGTCACATCAAGAACTGAGGACCAAAAGAGCATTAGTTGCGAATAGAGTAGATTTATTAGCCCAATCCTACCTAAATCCCTGAGTGGTGATGCAGTGGCACCGGCTCAGCCTCTGCTGAATCCTGTGGGGAAGTTCTGGCTTTTGGAGGTCTTCTTGGGGTAAAGGGACATTGCCACGGGGTAAGCCTCTGCAACCACTATGGGGCAATGTGGACCTGTGCCAGCTCAATCACTGGTGCAAGTCCTCATTGCTCCATGCAGGCAGATTGGGCCCAGGAATTTGCTAGGGATTTTCTCGTGTGATCACTTTTTGGACTCCTGAAAAACTGCCTATTCAAACAAAGGAAAGTATTATTTGAAAGTTTGGAAATGCGTCCAGTGTTTCCATGTATACCATATCACTGATCTTACAATACTTTGTAGTTGTTTCCCTGTTTTAGAGGTGGGTGCTGAAACTGAGAGACGGCCCACTTTGGTTAACTTTCCAGTGCTGATGCAGCCCCAGATTAAGGGAACAAACATTCCCTTACCTTGAGGAGGCTTCAGTGACTACTACTTCAGTGACTTCCCATTGGCACAGCTGCATCAGTGCTGGAACGTTGGTTAGGATAGGGCTTAGAAAGTGCCTATGTAAAGTCACCCAAGGAGTTCATTGGCTACACTGGGATTTAAAACGAGGACTATACAGCTAATGTTGTAAACCTCTATGGGTAAAACAGTTCTTCTTTTTTCAGCTATACTATTTGGAAAAGTGGCACTCCTTGTTTCTGTGGAATTTCACATATTCCTGTGAGAATATTGTGAGAGCATTCATACCAACATGAAAAGAGAGGTTGTGAAGGCATAATTAGATATGGCCATCCCCTCCCTGGGCATTGTCAGTAGCAGAGTGCTTTTTCAGCACCAGTGAACAAAATTGTTCCACAGGGCAAACAAGGAAGAGCTAGCAAAGTTATCCAGCTAGCAAAGTTTGGCTGGCACAAGGGCCACCATAAAGCATGTTTGGACCACTCTCGGAGTCAGGGAGGATGGCTCATGTCTGTGTGCTGGCCTCTCTGACTCCGAGAGTGGTCCAAACATACTTTACGGTGTCCCTTGTGCCAGTCAAACTGTGCCGTCCTAACATCAGATTAGGATTGCACTCTTATAGGCACTCAAAAGACCTACCCAGAAGTAAATAAACTAAAAACATTTATTACTTATCTTTATTTGTCCTTCTGATTGCTTCCCACCTCCATATCATGCACCGCACACTCCATTGCCATGGCTGTATGCTGTAGTGTGGTGGGGGATAGGATCGGGTTGTTATCTAGACTAAGTACAATGCCAGTACCGTACTACATAATAAAATTAAATAGAATGCTAGAATTATTAATCCTAGACTGTGTAGAGAAGTGGTCATTTCCCCAAATCAGGATGTGCAGACAGAGACCTGGCTTAATTGAGTCACTAAATGTAAGGTTGAACAAGAAGTCATTTATGTGCCAGGGTCACTGAGATGTGTCATCAAATTGTACATGGAAACGCATTGTGCAGTGACCGAATTGCTTGACTTGTCACTGAATCCCCTGCTGTACGAGAGATGAGGGAGAAGCCATTCCGGAGAGTTGCTCACAAGCTATAATGGATGCAGGGCCAAGCGTGGGTCAGCACAAACAGTGTAATTAGAAATCAAGGAAGAGATCCATTCCAGGCAATGACAACACTTCTGCATGAAAGCACAGTTTGTACCAAGCCAGGGACTGCGGAACAGGCTGCAGCTTGGACTGCAGGCATCAGCCACTCCCAATTGTAAAAGCTTTGGAGTCACATCGGAAGGGTTTGTCCAGCTCTTGATCACTCTCCCAACCTGCTTCGGCAATCACCACCCCCAGCGCTGGCTCCCTGCTTCCAGCACTGCCTTCGCCATGCCCCCCGCCTTGCTATACTCCATTTCAGAGTGCTCAGAGGAGGCAGGGGGGCGGGGGGGCGCCCCGAACACCACTTGGTTTTACACCTGCGGTGGCTCGAGCAGGTGGGCGGGCGAGCAGGGCAGCGGCTGCTCCGGCCCATGTGATTCCCTGGACCCCCTCACGAGGCCCTCTACTGCTTCGGTCCCACTCTCTAAAGCAGCAGCCAAACCAGCATAAACCGTCATCTGCTTTTCTGTGCAGCAAACATCCATTGAAGAGCTCATTAGTTTCTTCCAGAAGTTCTCAGCATTTTGCATTGATTTGTTTCTGACAGAACACTGTCACCTACAATTGTGTTTGTCAACTAAATCCCCCTTTGGTGCTTTGGAGATTGACTGATTCTCAGATTGGCTGAACAATTAACAGGGCTCTGATGTTGAGTACACAGCTGTGCTGTTTTGTACAGTTTCAGCTGTATTTTCACAATAGAAAGTTGCTGCCATTACGTCTTTCTTACAACTTTCACCAGCCTGGTCCTCTTCCTGCTGCACTCAGAGGCTTTACTCTGACTCACTGCAGTCACACCCCACAGCTAAATCCCCTGGGCAGGAGCCTCTTCCACTCTAGGTGTCCTTGTGATCACCTGTCATAATTTTTCTCCATAGCTTCGAGAAACAGAAAGAGTTTCATTGTCAATCTCCTCTCAAGAATGCTGGCTGCCAATGAGTCATTCTCTTTCACATTACATCCACTTCTGCTGTCGCTTATCCTCTTTTTCTAAAGGACATAACACCCTCCAGGATTGGCTGAAGTCTCTAGGAATCCGCATCCATCACCAGGTGACCAGTGAAAGCTATTCTGGAGGACCTCCAGGAATTTTCAGCATTATTTAATGTTGGGGGGGGGATATAGAAATAGCATAGAGTTTGTAACCCTAGTCACAGCAACATAAAGGTTTTTTGAATGTACAGTACTTTACGGTGCCCCTTGTGACAGCCAAACTGTGCTGGCCTAACTCCAGGTTAGGATTGCACCCTAGATTGGAATAAGAGTATGCCATGGCCCACTTAGGCCCAGGATTGTCCCATGGGGGAGTCAAATGGATTGCATGTGATCATATGACCTGGCTGGGGGCCCCATAAACAAAGGAAAGAAGCCTCTTACCAGTTTGTTGGATTGATGCAATGTTTCTTTTTACTTCTCTTTAGTTATTTACACACACACACACACACACACACACACACACACACACACACAGTAGGGGGAAACTTCCTACAGGTGAGCCCCATTGCCCTGCGGTACTGCTCACCTGAGCCCCCTTTACGCTGTTATCTCCTAGATCAGTGATGGCGAACCTTTTGAGCTTGGTGTGTCAAAACTTGGGAAAATTCTTAACTTGATTCTGCTGGCGTGTCAACCCTCCCTCCCAAACAAAATAGAAACTGTATTCATTTATATAAACAAGAAATACAGTCCAATCATGTGTGATGCTATGTATTATACAAAGAAACATCAAAAAATTACAAAAATGAAAAATGAAATGAAAACAAACTCAGTTTTTGTCAACTATTGGTGATTGCTGGTGTGTCACCCCAAACGTTGCGGTGTGTCACCTTTGACACGCGGGTCATAGGTTTGCCATCACTGTCCTAAGGCAACAAGCTTAGTGCAAGGTTTCCAGAGCAGCCCATTAAGAGCAGAGCCTTTTTTTTTTACACGAAGGTACATAAGGTATATTCAAACTTTGATACAAACTTAATAATGTTAGTGCATTCTGTAACTAATCTATATGTAAAGTTATGAGAATACATGTAAACAGGGGCTACACTGCAGAAACAATGCTGCATTCTTAATTACAGGCCTACTGCTGCCAGCAGACACAGCTTGACAATATCATATCGCTATTTCAGAAGCAAAACTAATACGTCAATGTCAAGGACAATGAGTTACCAACAAGTGTATGGGAAGAGTTGGCCCACACCATTAATCAAATGAGACATTCAGTAGCTGATCATATAATATCAGTGGAATAATTTGTTATTCCTTGTTGTACTATCAGATGAATATATTTGCAGAATAATTTGGCAGCCTCCAAATAGGATGTAATTCCCTGGAGTGAGAAATATTCAGGATCTATCACTGCTTCAGTCTTTGCTGAAAACTGAAGCATTTCAGACATTGCGTTTACTTCATTTCTGGCTGTTGCTTTGAAAACACAGGCCATACAGAGAGATGAGTCCATCTAAGTCCAGCTGCAGTTTGAAATTTGAAAGCCTGAAGGAAACGACAGCCTCCTTCCATCATCACTGCCATGTTTTCAGCTATCCCCCCACCAGTTTACACAAGGTGGCAGCAGTGGCGGATCTAGGGGGCAGGGGGGCAAGAGCCCTGGGCGCCGTCTTGGGGCTGTCTAGGGGGGCGCCAGTGGCCCCCGCAACATTGTGCGGGTAGACCTGGGCTCCAGAGCCCAGGTCTACCCATTGGGACCAGCCACGAGTAGACCTGGGCTCCCTTGAGGGGAGCCCAGGTCTACCCGTAGCTGTTTCTAATGAATAGACCTGGGCTCCCTCAAGGGGAGCCCAGGTCTACCCGTGGCTGGTCCCAATGGGTACACCTGGGCTCCCATGAGGGCACACTTCTGTTGGGTGCCCCAGGCACCATTTTGACTAGGTCCGCCCCTGGGTGGCAGTGCCAGCAGAACTACATCCTGTTATTGGGGAAGGGGGAACCCAGATGGAGTAACATGGGAGATGATTTTGCAATCTCTAGAGAAGTGATTTCAACCTTTTTCATCTGACTGCACACTGGCAAGGCACTAAAATGGTCAAAGCACACCATCAGCTTTTTGACAATTGACAAGGCACACTGTGCTGCCAGTGGGGGCTCACATTCACCAATGGCACCACTAATAAATCTCTCCCCCAAATTCCCACGGCACACCTGGGGATCATTCATGGCACACCAATGTGCCGTGGCACAGTGGTTGAAAATGGTTGTCTAGACAAACCCATTGGTCTAGACCAGTCTTATTCCAACTGTGGGCCTGGACCCACTTGGTGGGTCGTGACATGATGTCAGGTGGGTCGCGGAAAACTGGGAGCAGCCATCTTGGAAACTGCAGACCATACGTTTGCTATATTCCTTTTGTGAATGTTAACAGTTTGAATTTTCAAGTGAAGGTTTTTTAGAATCTTTAGTTTAGTGCTTTTACATCTAATCATAGTTTGCCCTAATCTTACTTTCTGTTAGGGATGTTCCATGGTTGTGCAATTGCTGCAGTCCAAGGATGCCAGTTTGCATTCCAGGAATGTCATTTTATTATGTTACAATGATAGCACTTCCTGCCACATCATCACTTCCAGGTTAATGACATCACTCCTAGTGGGTCCTGACATGAGTGCCATTCTAAAAAGTGGGTCCTGGTCTAAAAAGTTTGAATATCACTGGTCTATACAAACCCATTGTTCAGTGTCCCAGAGGTCATTCACCTCTCACCTGCCAGTTGCTTCACCACACACCATATTGCCCCCATTAATCAATCAATCAACCAACATTATTTATATACCACTTTTCAACACAAAGTTCACATTAGGGCCTGTTTCTATATACCTGATGTGAAGATCCTTGTTAAAAAGGATCTTCTGTTTGGAGGATGTCTCATAAGGACGTTGCCAGTAGTCCTGCTTCCAGCCATGCTGGCTGCATGGCTTTAGACCTTTGTGTAAAGGAGACTGCCTTGACTCCACTTCCACCGATCACCTTGGAGGACGGGAGGCTGTTCACTATCCCAGTACTCCTAACATTGTTCCCACAGCATTCTCCCTCAGCCTGTCAAGTCTCCATGCAATTTCATTCAACACGTCATCGACCATGAGCCTATGACCAAATTTAAACAGTTTTAATATTTCTAAATTGCAATTAGAAATAAATAATGAATAAGTCTAAGAGACAAAACAGTCAAGAGAGTTGAGACCAAAAGTACAGTGCTAACGTCCACTAGAACAGGCAGGCCGAGGTGCCTGTGCTGTATCCAGAGCAAGGTAGGCGCAGGCTGGAGCGAAACCCGGAGTAAGGGGATATTTGTCCCCTTCCCTGTGTCACATCCAGCCACCCCATGGGACTTCTTGGATCAGCACCTGCATGGGCACCTGTCTGAACGGCCTGTATAATGTTGGTTGGGCAGTGGATGGGAGTTAGGATCCAGCCTGCACTGCCAGATCCTTGCCCTCTCCCAGGCACAATCTGCCTCTCTATCCAGGCTCCCCTGCCCAAAAACTACCTCCTGACTACCTCCATTCCTCCCTCCCATCTCCTTCTCCCACCCCCTGCACCAGCCTGCCCAGGCCAGGACAAGCTTAATGCCTCCGTGGCAGGATCCAGCACTGCTAGCCAGTGCACATTCTGTCGCTGGCCTAGCTGGCTCTCAAGTAGCCACAAACATGCTTTACGGCATATTTACAGCACATCCTCCACCCCACAGTCCTCCCACAGTCCACCCCTGCCAGCAACCTACTAGTGCTGGCAGTGGCCTAAATGCCAGTCAGGTTTGCACTGTAATGGTGTTCACCACACAGAAGACTGAATTTGGTAAAGGGCCACTTTGCTGGCAAGTTCAGACAGCTGCTGAAACCTTATCAGAGCTTGAATCCTGTAGCCAGGGAAACATCACCAATGCAAGAATCGGGGGGTCATATTACGAAGTCCATGGGGTAGGGAAACTACTAGGAGAGCTGGGAGTAGGTTAAAAGCTAAAAAAAGTACGTAACTCTGAATATTGCTTTAGCCAGCAGTTTATGGAAAATCAGATTTTGTTATGCAATACACTGTGAAATTTTTTAATTTTTTTTTTTCATTTTTGTGAAAGAAAAAAATACATTTGGGCCCCAGTCCCATTAGAAATCAGTGCCCAATTCCTCTGTTCCTGCCTTCCTGCAGCCCACCCCCTGACACCAACTTACTGGCACTGGTGGTGGGAGGCTGCCAACGTGTGCATGTGGCTGCCTGCCATGTTCACTGGTGACCTCATTGCGCACACCATCGCAGCAGCACCTCCACTGCAGCAGCGACCCTACCACATTGCTGCTGGCGGACAGCCCAGGTATGATTGGGCTCTTAGATGTGTTAGGGAATTGTTTTGCTTTTAAATTTGATTGTAATTGCCTGTATCTGGCTTTGCTACGATTCACACTGGGCACTGCCAATGCCCAAACCATTAAAGAATACCGCTTGTTCTGTTCTTTCCTCCTTGTATTCTCCCAACCATCAGTATTTTTTTTAAAAAATAAACAAAATGTAAAAGGCGTTAATTTTAGCTCTTGTGGTTTGTTGGAATCAATTGGAATCTTGGTATGGCCCCTCTGGATCTTGGTTTATACTATTGTATAGATTTGAGTGGAGCTAACCATATAAGTGGAAGGGAGGCTTTCAAAGCTGGTCTCTCTGTGTGTGTCTCTGCCTGGCTTTGTCCTCATGTTGTCAGTGGTGTATACTGATTTTGCTCCTGGCATTGAGATAGGTTAGGCAGAAGGAGGAAAGCACCACCTCCAGATGCCTTGCGCCCTTCACCACATAACCACAGAGGGCAGATCCTGCAAATACGAACTAGAGGAATAGGAGGAAAGCGTGAGGAGCTCTTGTCATGCTCCGTTTTCCTGCTGGAGAGAAACAGAGGAAGGGCCTGAAATAACCTCAATTTCTTGGCTCCCTTAAAAGGAGAGGGATTCTGCTTTCCAGAAGATTAGAGCCAGGGTTGTCAAACTACTAATTTGACTGAGGCTTACGCACAAGGAATCTCTATTGATTGCTGTAGGTTTTTTTTTTTCCTTTTACAGAATGAATAGAAGCCTGCATTGCAGGGGCTCACTAGCTGGTGGGGATGATAAGGCTCTCTGCAAACATTAACATGAAAGTTTCGCTTGCATAAAATATTGATTTCTTACAGAATCACTTGCTAGCAAGTGTGGAAAGGAAAGAAGAAGAGAGGAGGGGGAGGGTGGGAAGGGGAGAGAGAGAGAGAGAGAGAGAGAGAGAGAGAGAGAGAGAATCCCCTCTTTGTAGGGTGGTAAACAAAGATACTGGGAAGCTAAACCAGTATTTGGAAAAATTATAGCAACCATGATTAATCCAGCATTCTCTGTTTGTGTACAACTGTAGGTATTACAACTTTTAATACCCAATGCACTAAATAGTCTTTTATTATTAATATCTAATGCACTAAATAATCTTTTATTTCAATTTTTGGGTCAAAAGTAGGGCTGTCAGGGAGAACCAAGGTATTTTCCCCAGGCCCTCCTTTGTAGATGTTCACCTTACTTCAGTTATGTTTGCTGTCTTCTGTTTCTGCCAACAACCACAATATCATTTTTGTCCTGTTTCTTTCCTCTTCCTAGTATGATCTCAGTGAAACAGAGATCACATAGTGAATGTAATGACATCACACTATGGCTACAATCCTATGCACATTTTCTTGGGAGTCGGTGTCATTGAATATAGTAGGATCTACTTCTGAGTAGTCTTGCATAGGATTGGGCTCTATGTCATCAGTTGCAATTAGTTATGTGCTGTCATTACTAAGGATAAATGCAGCTGATTTAAGGCGCAATCCTACCCAACTTTCTTGCACCAGGGTAAGGGCAATGCAGCTCTGAGGTTAGGGAACAAACATTCCCTTGCCTTGAGGAGGCCTCCATGACTACCACAACACGGCAGAATGCAGAACATGCCCTATTGGCACAGCAATGTCAGTGGTAGAAAGTATGTTAGGATTGGGCTCTTGGTGAGGTGCCATTTATTCCTTCACTGGTCATGTGGGTGTTACTAGCCAATCACATGATGCCACTGAGAACAACAAAGGGCAATGCTTCATAACAGATTAACCTTTTCATCCCCTTTTGCAGCAGTACTCAAGGGAGCACCTTCCCCCCCCTCCATTTATTTTTATTTTTATTTTTTTTGCTAACCCAAAATATTTCTACCCTAGTGTGTAACCTTGGCTTTTTTGCCAGGCAAGCACACATTCTTTACATGATTCTCACCATGGCTTTGCTTATAATGTCTTTTTTTCAATTCATGATGAAGAATTGATAATATAAGATGAATGCCAACTTGACATCCTTTAAAGGGAGTTAGTAAAATTCCCTTCCGGTTCCCCTTTTGCATCTGAGATGGGCACTGTCTTCTGAGCCCTGTCCACATTCCCAAGATCAGATCTCCTACCTATTATATGCATGTGGGCATTGCCTGCTCCACCTCCCTCTTTCCTGCTATTTGTGTGGTAGTGAAGGAAGGAAGGAAGGAAGGAAGGAAGGAAGGAAGGCAGGCAGGCAGGCAGGCAGGCAGGCAGATAAGAGCATGGGTGTAGCTTGCCTTTCCTGCACCGGGGGCAAGGCACACGTTACACCCCTTCCCACGCATGACATCATGATGCTCTCATTATGGCATCACACGTGGGACCTCGCTGCTGCGGCCTGGGTGATTTCAAAACTACCTGAGCACAGCAGTGACTGTGCCTCCCACTCGTTTCCCAAGCCAGAGAAGCGGGCAGGGGCACCTGGACATGCTGCCGTGGCTTGGACGAATTAATCTGGGCCGTGGCAAGTATGTATGCCAGGGGGGGCACTAGCGAGAGCCCCCAGAGGCAGGGCTTTAGCGCATCTTCCTGGCTTCAGTTGAAACCAGGGGAGGCATCCTGAGGCCGGCAGAGCCCCGCCTCCAAGGAGAACGAACGCCTGTGTTCTCCACAGGGAGAGACGCTGCCAGCCTCAATTCTTAGGAGCACAAATTTTTACACCCAGGGCAACAGCCCCCATGGCCCTCACACGACGCCTCTGGATAAGAGTCATTGTTGCTTTGCCATCTTCATCCTGTCTCTCCCCTATAGATGACGAGAAAACAGGCAACGATCCTGTTCTGAAGAGTTTTAGGTAAAATGGTGGTTTTTCCAAGATTTCCCACCAGCATCTGGCCGCATTCTTAGACAGGAAATTGAGCTATCGCTCTTCCTCTTGCCAATGAAACAATTTCACTAGAATAAGCCTAGGAAAATCTGTTTGAAATCTCCCCATTTTAATCCTGGAATTTGAGTTTCAGTTAATTAGCTTCTTCCCATATACAGTATCAGTGGCTCCGAAGGCTTCAGCTGTCTAATTTGGTTCCTCTTCGTCATATTATTGCTGGGACTTGGAGCTGAGATGGGTGGAATAAGACAGCCTCCATCCAGAGGACATCCCAGCAGCAGGTTGTAGACTGTTGGGATCTTTTGCAGAAGAGAAATGACTATGTTTCCCCTTAACAAAATCACTAGGACTGAAATACCATTATGGAGGTTCTGAGGGAGATCCTCATGCTAACTCCCAAGGACATTGATTTTTTTAAAACAGCTCCTGATGAAGGCTGATAAAACTTACAGAAACCTAAATAACAATAATGAGAATGATAAGAGGTTTGGTCAATAACAGCCTCTCCTGTCATTTCTCAGTGTGCAATTTTCTGAAAAACATACTGTACGTTATAATATTAGCTGTTTCTACCCAAAATTAGACCCATAGGACCTTTTTCCTGATTCTAACTTTTTACAGTGGCATCTCCAGTCTATTATGTTCATAGAGGCATGCGGGTTTTTTGAAGCTGTTTTAGTATGAAAAGATCCTCTTTTCTCCTTAGTCAATATGCATAATAAAAAAAAAAACTATGACACTTTCTCTAAAATCAATCATTAACTGAGAAACCCATACAATACCCTTGTAACTGGGGTTACAGCCCAATCCTGTGGTTTCCCCCTCCTGCTGATGCAGCCATGCCAAATGGCTCATGGTGCATACTGTGGGAGTAAGCCTCTGTGGCTCAGGCAGGTTTACTCTGACTTGCACCAACAAAATTGCTGGGTGCATGTCTGTGTAGGCCTATGCCACAGGATTGGGTCCAGGAAGGGAATTTAGATTCAGAAAAGCCACCTCCTTCCTGGGCATGATCTGCTCGTATTGCCTTCTGCCTTTATGACTTCTGTAAGACAGTTTGCGTTGCAGAACATTTGTTCCACCAGTGTTACAGCCCAATAAAATGGGGCTCTTAGAGCACAATCCTAACCTGGAGTTAGGCCAGCACAGTTACGCCAGCAAAGTTGGGCCCACATAAGGGACACAGTAAGGAATGTTTGGACCACTCTCAGAGTCAGATTGGCCAGTACACAGACATGCGCCATCCTCCATGACTCTGAGAGTGGTCCAAACGCGCTTTACGGTGGCCCTTGTGCCTGCCTAACTGTGCCAGCCTAACTCCAGGTTAGGATTGCGCCCTTAATCTCTGTATTACTAATTGGTGGGGGAGTTAAAACCAAGAGAATTTGTTGAAGGCCACCCAGGAAATTCATGGCTGACGTGAAATTCGAACCAGAGGATTTCTGACTCACGGCAGAATTCCTTGGGTTTCTTTTATTTATTATTATTTATTTGATTTTTACCCCGCCTTTTTGCCCGGAGGCACTCAAGGCGGCATCACAATATAAAAAGATACAATATAAAATTAACATTAAAAAACAATTAAAAACAATGTTAAAAACAATACAACAAAATTAAAAACAGATACAATTTAAAAAACAACATGTCCAGTGGAACATAAAATTATAAAAATACACAAACCAGCCAGCCAGCCAGCCTGTCAACAGTTAAAAGCTTTATGGAATAAAAAGGTCTTCAGCCCCCATCGAAATGTAAACAAAGAGGGAGCAGTTCTCAGTTCTAAGGGGAGGGTGTTCCAGAGTTGGGGGGCCACCACCGAGAAAGCCCTCTTCCTGGCCTCCACCCCTCTCACTTCTCCTGGTGGCGGCACAGTCAGAAGGGCCCCCCCCAGATGATCTAAGAGTACAGGTTGGATTGTATGGAAGGAGGTGGTCCCTCAAATATAAGGATTCCTCTGATTATCTCAAAAGAACATAGACTTCAGAAATATTAGCACTTTTATAGCTATTTAATTTGTGTGGAGCTCTTTTTGGCAGCCCTCAAAAGCATAACTGCAGACGCCACCCACCTCCGCCATCCACTTCATCAGCTTTTCAATCTCTCTGCTGCACTACTCTGGCTTCTCCTTTGGATAAGCTGGACCCACTGCGGCCTCCACTTCCTGCTACCTGATCTTGCCAAGTGACTTCAGCAGCTCAGAACCCAGAAGTTACTGGCAATGACATCATAACATCACTGCCAATTACTTCTGCACCTGTGCAGCTGGGAGGGGTGATGCCAGCGTCATGCAGCCGTCAGGCTGTCAGAAGTTGGACTTCCATGTTCTAGACCATTGGTGATTGTGAGAGGTTCCTCCAAAGAGTTCAGCAGAGGTGTGCTTATACTAACTACACCTTTACTCCTCATGTATGACAAATATCTGATATTGTCTGCTTATTGCAAAGGACATCACATTGCTTAGTCTAGGTTGCATCATGAAAATCCCGAGTGCATTATGACTCCCACATCTTTTTATGCCTGCAGTGCAGAACAATTCCAATTATCCCTTCTTTTTGGGAACATAGGGGAGGGGGGGAACCCTTGTAAAAAAAGAAAACAAAGAAAATTTGAATCATAAATGGGGCTGGAAGTCTTCAATTGTTTTAATATGTACATATTATTGACCATTGCTTCAAGAACGTGGGTGAGAAGTGACTTAAAAATCAGAGCAAAAAATAAGTAAATTCCAAGTAGTAGGTTGCCCTTCTCTAAAAGTGCATGAGAGCATGACCTCCTAGTCAGTCTTGGCATCTTGAAATCTGGTATGGAAACTTAGGAATATGAAATGTTTTTCTAATCCAGACGATAAGTCATGTCATCTGCTTTGAAAAAGGGTCTAAATAAAAAATAAAGTAACCCTTTTCTATCACACATCTCAAAAAAAATCAATTTATTTCAGAGTTGTCACGAAGGGCAGAAAATTCTAAATGTGTTATAATTCTGTGTAACTCAGAAATAAACAGAAGCTTGCGTCATAAGTGGTGTCCACATGGCACAACTAATTAATCAGACTGGTTAGAGCCTTTGGATCTAAAGTTGCTGTTGCCAATTTTAGTGTGTGTGGTTTTTTCTTTGCCCGCAGCTACTTTTGGCATCTAATATTTCCCTGAAGGAAAGACCTTTTTTGCCTGAAACACATTGGGATTTTAATTATTCCTTAGAACCAACAAATTAACAGAATGCATTTTATGATCAAATGGCAGAAATGTTTCGTTTTAAGATGACACATAAGTTTCTTTCTGTTGTTACTTGTACTCCCAAAAGAGCACATGCCCATAGAAGCACTAAAGAATTTGCAAAGTCTTGTATGTTATGCTGGCTCAGCATCAACATGTGGTGTCTCACATGAATCTTTGCATCCTAGCTGTAAGCTCAGGAGTCTCCAATGTATAGTCCAGAATTGTTTGCTGTAAAAGTGGTCAGTGAGGCTGCTGCTGCAAGGGAGTGGCAACAGGATGCAAGCATCTTGTAGTCTCATGCCTTCCTGGGGCACCTGGTGGGCCGCTGTGAGATACAGGAAGCTGGACTAGATGGGCCTTTGGCCTGATCCAGCAGGGCTCTTCTTATGTTCTTATGTTCTTATGCTGCTGCTGCTGCTGCTTGTGTCAGACTCCATGTCTGAGCCCCCAATCCTATTCCTCTCGTCTGCTGCTGGAACTAGCATTCTAGCAGCAGAGACTGCCTTATGGCAGTTGTAACAATCACATTGGTGGAGAGGCCAGGGTTGCCGATGCACAGCAGAGTCCAGAACAGTGCCTGCCAGCAGTGGCAAGTTGCTGCCAGCAATGGGGGTGATAGTGGTGGCATGGGGCAGAATGAGGGCAGGAGGCAGGAGGGGGTAACACCCAGCCTGGGCAAATTGATGGTATTCCCTTCCTTGCCTCTTGACATGTCTCTCTCCTTGGACTTGCACCTTTGCCAGAGCCGTCTACACTTGTTGGAACAGGTAAGGCAGTGGTGGAGGTGGGCATGACAGGGAAAACGTTGCTGTGGAATGGGAGGATCCAGTGCCAAAAGTGCATGCTGGATCCTATCCCCTGCCCCAGCAGCAGCCTCCCTGCCCCTTTTCTCTCCTCAGACTTGCTGTAGCAAACTTGCTAGCGCAGGTCTGAGGAGACCCATTGTGGGTCAGGAGGCTTACCCAGGGTAAGGGGATTTAAAGCCCCTTTACTTGCTTAAGCCTCCCAATCCACCCTCCTTCCCCCTTCTGGATACAGTGCACCTGCTTTTGGAGCAGTTGCATCAACAGGGTTGGGGGATGGGAGGGTAGGATTGGGCTCTTAGTTACAGGGATATCTACAGGGATATGTGTTTAATGGTTGTCACTTGAGACGCGACTGGACCTTCATGACCTTTTCTGTTTATGGGCTAGCCTCAGGAGAAAGAGTCATGTTGGACTCATGATTACAGTGTTTTATGAATGGGGTGAGACATGCTGAATAAAGGATACATGTGCAAGTTTAGAGTGTTGGGGAGAGAAAGAGAATGTATCTGCAGCACTTGCTTGCCTCCCATTCTGACCATACCCTTGGGAACAGAGTGGGTGGTAAGAGGAAGCTGGTGGCAGTTTTTTTCCAGACTTAAATATCATTTTACAACATGTTGGCTTTTATATTTGGAAAGGTCAGCGTTAGATTCCAGCCCAGAGAATGCTGTGGCTGAATACTGTGACGGAATACTCTGCAAAGACTCATGTGAAAACACTCATTCCGGTGCTGATTCAAGCAGGGACTTGGTGGGAGGTGATGTGTCATTCCTTGAAAGATTGCATTATACGTTTGTAGTGCAGGATGTGCCTGTAGATTTAGCGGCGCATGTAGAGTGCATATGTAGGTTCAGATGAACTGCCTACCCCCAAATAAGGAAACTGGCCTCCCTTCACGTGGAAGGGAGAAGCAGCAGGACCTGTGCATGTCTTTTAATTTGTAGGACTGCTTGAGCAATCAGTCCCACACCTGCCTCATAACACAATACTGTATTAACCATCACACAGAGCATCTATCAAACATTTTATTGCACTCTTAGAGCACACAAAGCACTTCACATGCATTATCTTGCTGTAATCCTTGCAACAACCCTGTAAGGTCAGCAAATATTATTTTCATTTTGTAGCTGGGGAGCCATGGTTAAGAGGGAGTAGCTTGCTTAAGGCCACCTGTTTATTTTAACTATGTCATATTTGTGTTTATATCTTGCCTTTTATTGTAATTTATCCCAACTCCTGCCAACCTAGCAGTTCAAAAGCACCTAAATGCAAGTAGATAAATAGGGACCACTTCAGTGGGAAGGTAACGGCGTTCCGTGCACTATGGCGTAGAGTCATGCTGGCCACATGACCACGGAAGCTTGTCCTCGGACAAACACCGGCTCTACAGGCTTTGAAACGGAGATGAGCACCGCCCCCTACAGTCGGTCACGACTAGACCATTCGGTCGTGGGGAAACCTTTACCTTTTATCCCAGCACCCAGTGAGTTCATGGTAGAGGTTAAATTCAGATTGGGGGAGTTTTCATTGCAGATCAGTTTCTTAACCGCTGTACTACACCCAACAATCATCATGCAACAATCTACACATGTTGGCCCCAATCCAGCACACCTGTTAATGAATGGGTTCATTTCTTTATCCTCTGCTAGTTTGTTGCCCCATCATCAGGAGCAATAAGCTACACACATACATGCAAAATGCAGACACGTTCTTAAAGCCAAAGATAATAGGTATGGAAAGTGAGAATAGCCTTAAGAAACTGCAGCAATGTGGCTTTACAGAAAAGCCAGGCCGGATACCTCAATTGTTTTTATAGGCCTATTCTTCCATTGAAACTACAGTGAAATGTTAAAATGCTTTGAAGATAAAAGCATTCCAAGGGCATCCCTCAGCAAAAGAATGAAAAGAACTGTGATACTCAAACCTTCTTGCCACTCCAGTATCTCTCTCCAGACAGGGAAAGAAGAAATGCAAGAAGCAACAGTTCCTTTGCTAGTCTTAGTAGTCCATAGCTTGGCCCCCCAAAATGGAAAATTTCCAAGCAGTTGCATAAAATGAGTGACAGTCAAAGAAACATGTTATTTGCTTTTTGTCTAGCAATGCCACAAAGTCTTTCTCCCATGTAGTCTGTATATAAGAGACAAACTGTTTTCCTTTAAAGTGTGTTTTATTAGCAGCCATCAATTTTCCAAAAAGTGTTTCCTTCACAAGATGAGCTACATACTGATTTGGAGAGAAAATGCTGTTAAATTGATGGGATGTTTAAAAACTGTTATTGGCAAAATAGCACGAAGTAGATGCCTCTAGGGACTTTTAGAGTCAAAAGTCTGGGCATATTTCTAATGTGTGCACAGTATTACATGCAACAGGAACCTTTGCATGTGATCTGTAATGGATCTCTTTTACCACCATTTATACTTGATCACATGCAAATACTGAGATGAGAGAGAGAAACAGTGCAATCCTATACCCCCCTTAGCGCTGGCGCTACGCTCTTGCGCTGGCCAAACGTTGTCGTGAATGTGCCATAGCTGCGTCGGCGCTATGGTGCTCGACCGGTGCAAGCGGCAGCACCAACGTTCGGGCTCTGGCGTGACCGGCAGCAGCGCCGGCCGTGTGCCAGTCAAGCGCTTGCATCACTCAGTTGGCGCAGGGCCTCTGCCTCAGTTCCAGAGGCGTTCTGGGGACGTAACTAGATGGCGCAGCGGGCGGAGACAGTGGTTATGACATGGTTGTGACGGAGGATGGCTGTAGTGCCATATCCTAACGCTGGTTCCCAGCCAAGGCGGCCCTGATTCGGGCTGCTCCTGTGTACGTTCCTCTGCGCCTGCTATTTTGCTGGCGCAGATCTGAGCAGGCCCATGGGGTGACTGGGGCTTACGCGGGTGCAAGGGGAAAACCTCCCCTTGTCCTGTATGTTGCTGCTGCTGCTGCAGCCTCCAAATGGGCCTGTGGATAGGGCCCTGCTATGTCGGCCTTACTAGGCCAGCATAAAGTAGGATTGCATTCAGAGAGAGAGAGAGAGTAGATGTTTACACCCAACTCAGCCTAGCAGGAGGAGACACTTGACCCGGAGTCTGGCCAGGGCTAGGCTAGAGGCCCACTATTATAAATAAAAAAGGAGACTACACTGTAGATCATGTGTATTAATTCTTGTTTCATTATTAGGGGTTGGGGTTGGAGACATATAACCTTCATAAAGGTTCCAATGTAGAGTCCAGAGATTGATTTCATTTACAACTCCTATATGATGCATAGTTTTGCTGAAGGCTGCTCCTATACTTATGAAGGGTTTTCCTTGTTGAGCTCTTCCATACATACAATAATTCATTCAAATTAGAGCTGTTCTGAAAATGCCCACTCTTGTTTTTCTGCCCAATTCATTGGTGACCCAAAAAGGAAGGTATTTTATGGTGATAAGAACACATATTTTCAAAAATTTTAGTGATACCTGTACTTAACCAGCAGTGCTGATGGCAGCCTGAGTGCCTGTAAGTGTGCACATGTCCTGTGCACATGTCAGCATCATGACGATGCTTCATTACATGCTACGTTCGGGGGATAAAATGGTGGTTAGCAGGAGCTATCTCCCAGGAAGTGCATTTAACACAGATCACGGGTGCAGTTGCAGAACAGTGAGAAAGAACATCCATTGCTGCTGCTACTGTCACCCTTTGTGACTATTCAGGCCCATTTCATCAATTTTGCTAAAGTCAGTTTGGACTGTTGGTTCAAATAGGCCCCAGGTATGCAGGTTCGAGATCCATTGCTGGGTCCAGTGTTGGTATAGTTTGACAGACAGAAGTGTGCCTTTCTGTGACATTCTTTCTCAAGAACCGTGAGCCCTGGAGTTCAGTAGTTCTTGCTGGCATTCCCTGCAGGAGGAGCCACCAGAGTGTAGCATCTGACCAGAGACCATTTCTACTATAATAATTGGGGGCTGTGGTTCCCAAACTCCTACAGGGGAGTTGGGAGCCAAGTAAATGTTTGTGTGGGCTGGGAGGGTGGCAGTGAGAGTGCTGCAGAGTTTGCAGCACTGCTGCTGCCAAGGGGCATTCCTGTATCCAGCACAGGTTAGTAGGCCACTGGAGGTCTCCTCAGAGTATATTTCCCCTTACCCTGAGTAATGCACCAGCCTGCCCTCTGGGGCTTTTTGGATCTGGTGCAAACTCTGTCTGGCCAGGAAAACCGGGAAGAGGTTTCAGATACAGTAAAGGAGGCCTCTGTTGATCCTACCCTCGTCCCATGCCCGATCTGCCCCTTATTCTGCCATCCAGAAATATCCTTCCTCTCCTCCTTGCCACCCTCCCCATGCCCCTGTGCCACTTGGGGCTTTACCTGCATGTATGGGCAGCTGATTTGGATGCAGCACTGGCAGGGTGAAGGAGACTGCTCCACTGGTACTGCTTACTCCTGAAGTGTCACAAATGTGCTTTACGGCGTGTTTGTGACTCCTTCGGCTGACACAGCAGCCACTGTGCCAGCTGAAGAAGATGGGATTGCGTTCTTCGTTAAAGAAAGGTGCAAACAATTGCAATGAAGTTATAGAAAAAAGAACAACCAGTTCCCATACTGGTATGAATGGCCAATCGTAGTATGAATGGCTCCTGGATTGTTTTTATGCAGCACGAGTTGTTGTTAACACGATTTCCAGACATCATGAAAAACTGAGCTGTTTCTTTGCTTCTGTGTCTGTTCAGTGGCAGCAGCGTACATGCAGACTTTCGCTGGCCGCTTGTTTTAACCCCAGTCGTAACCTCTCAATCAGTCACATTCTTTGCATGTCATCTACGATGGCATTCATGTGTCTGACTGAACTGCCGTAAACTAACGATGCATACATATTCATAAATTCTAGTTCTTGTAAATTTTTGGATTTTGAAAATGTTCCCGTCCATATTGTGACCTTTAAGCTCACAGAGCTCTTTTGTACCTGATGGGGTGAGACAAGGCAGGCCTTTTTGTGAGATGTTGCAGACTGCAAAACATTATCAAGTTCACAGTTCCCTACCTTTCATATCTCCTTGAACAGTGAAGAACATGTTCCTAACAATCTCTTATGGTACACACAGGATGTTCAGAGAAAAACACTCCACTGTTGTGAATGGCAGAGTGGGGGAGGGGAGCTGGTGTAAAGGTTGAAGACCTGGATATCCTGGTCCAGCTTTGACCCACTTCTGAATGGTACAGTTATTGTTCCTGTTCTCAAATGTTTTAGCACCGGAGCCCACTTTTTAGAATGGCCTTTGTGTTGGGACCCACTGAAAGTAATATTGTGGTTGGACATGACATCATCAAACACTGTGATGCAATCAAACGACACTCCTAGAATGCAAACTGGTATTCTTTGACTGCAGCAATTGCACAACCATCAAACATCCTCGACAGAAAGCGAGATGAGGATAAATTATTATTATATGTAAAAGCGCATGGCCCAAACAGTTTTGGGCAACGAAAGCTTTGCAACAAGCTTTGCAAAAGGCTGTTCAAGATTCCAAGATGGCAGATCCCAGCTTTCCATAACCCACCTGACATCAGGTCGTGGTCCTGACCCACAGTTTGAGAAACACTGCTGTAGGGCAGTGGTTCTCAAACATTTTGGCACCAGGACCCACATATTAGAATGACAATCAGTCTGGGGCCCAATGGGAGTGATGTCATGGCTGGAAGTGCCCTCTTTGTGACGCCAGAGCCTGCTGCTTTCCTGAGAATTTAGCAATACGTTGGTTTATTTCTCAGCCATTTTCCAAGAGCAAAACGAATCAGAAAAAAATCCTATTTACAATCTGGACACAAGCAAAACGACACAGCCTCCCCCTTTCCAGCATCTGATCTTCCCATATTTTTAGTATGGCTGCCCTAGGTGGGTCCCGACCCACAGTTTGGGAACCACTGCTGTAGGGTATTAGCACAGCCAGCTAAAGAGAGAAACAACACCCTTGAACTGTGTTCGTCTGTCACGTCTGTCTCTTTTTGCAGGCAGGCACCTTAGGCATGTGTTTCTTCCAGGCAATATTTCCTTGAATCTTCTTTGATGAATAAGCCAGGAGCTCATACGAGAGAAGTCTCCTCTGTGAGAGCTGACTGAGATTCTGCCTTACCAAATTCTGTTCAGAAATGACTACCTAGCCAGATGAAGCAGCATGTGCTTGACATCCTGAAATCACAGGATCCGTATTAATTCAACCATTTTTTTCTTATCCGAGACTCACATTTCAGCTGCTAAAAATAAACCTCTAGCCCTCCTCTGCAAACTGTATGTGAGAATATAGGCTACTCTTGTATTAAAAGTACAGATCCAGGTCACTGAGCTGACCTACTTAGGGGATATTTTAGGGCTTCCCAAAAGGTTTTCTGTCCTCCAAATGTCAGTCTCATTGCAGTTTATGCACTAACAGAACTTTGTATATTACTGGTTATTTAGATGTCATTTTTAAAATAAAAACTTAAAATGTGTCATTAGAACCTGATAAGAAATTGAAATGAATTGGACCCCATTGTTCTGCATACAAATACAAGGAGATGAAAATGTCAACCGGGGGAAGCTTTGGATATCATAGTATATGTCAGGGCTCTTCTGGTTCACAATGCAGCGAGTTATACACAGTATATCAACAACATCGAGCACAATCCTATGCATGTACAGTATACTTAGAAGTGAGTCCTATTGTGTTCAATGGGGCTTACTCCCAAGAATGTGTGTATAGGATTATTCAGCCATTATTCGTGTTTGATGCTCATACATATGAATGTAAGAGAGACAGATAAAGGAGCAGCCCAAACCTATCTGGCTGCCCACACCGCAGTACAGCGGCACTGAATTGTCCGCTGTATCCTATGGGGCCAGCGAGGCAGCTGGAGGTCTCCTTGGGGTAACACCAGTTCCTTTACCCTATGTCAGGACCAGGAAGCCTCTATGGGGCAACTTGGATCTGCACCAGCTCAAGAGGTGGTAGAGATTCAAGTAGCCCATGTAGGGTCCTTCAAATGTCTCTGTGGGCCCTTCGAACGTATCTGTGTATCGACAACATGTCATGTCTTTATGGATTTCCTGTAATATTTTTCATCAAATTCCATGTCACTCCAGTTGTTTATTTGTAATAAAAATCCGTATAAAATGTATCTATTAAAGTGTTTACAAATTTTCATTAGCTCCAAGTGTAGGAAGCATCTTTAATTCAGGGCACAGTCCTAACCTGGCGTTAGGCCGGCACAGTTTGGCCGAAACAAGGGACACCATCAAGTATGTTTGGTCCACTCTTGGAGTCAGAGAGGCCAGCACACATCCTCCGTGGTATTTTTCATAATACCTGGCTATGGCTATATTCTTTTGTGGTGTACGTTTGTGTGTGCACGCGCGCGGGTATGTGCATGTGCAGTCCTAACATGGAGTTAGGCTGGCACAGTTAGGCCAGCAATGTTTGGCTGGCATAAGGGCCACTGTAAAGCGCATTTGGACGACTCTCATGTCTATGTTCTGGCCCCTCTGACTCCAAGAGTGGTCCGAACATACTTTACAGTGGCACTTGTGCCGGCCAAACTTTGCTGGCCTAACTGTGCTGACCTAACTCCAGGATAAGATTGCTCGCTCTCTCTCTCTCACTGTGTGTGTGTGTGTGTGTGTGTGTGTGTGTGTGTGTGTGAGAGAGAGAGAGAGAGAGAGAGAGAGAGAGAGAGAGAGAGAGAGAG
>JAJKFI010000120.1:1591913-1602412 GCA_029204185.1 Lerista edwardsae
GAGAGAGAGAGAGAGAGAGAGAGAGAGAGAGAGAGAGAGAGAGAGAGAGAGATGAAAAGTCAAACCAATTTTTGACCTTGCCCTTTTCAGTGACAATAATGGACTTGTTAAACCAGAACTGAAATTGTTATCTGAAGAGAGGAATGTTTCTAGGGCAACACTCAATGTGTGAATAAAATGTGGTGGCAGATTAAAAGTGTGTTCAGAAATACCAGCCAAAGTCGTATTGCTACTGAGTCATTTCTCCAGCCTGCTCAGCTATACTATCCCTGTGGTTTAACTTACTTGCAGCTACTCAGATCAAAAGGGGCACTCAAAAATGTCACCATCCTGATAGGTCACCCGTTAAGCTTGCCTTACACAGAGCCACATCTTCAGAGAGAATAATACTGTAATAAGTTCTCCACTGGAATGATTTTCTTTATATGCCAGAAACTGAAAATCATGGCAAAAGTGGCGAAAAGTGATTTTGCAGAGAGTTGGACTATCAGAAACTTTTTATTATCAAATTGGATTATTTTCTGCATAGTAATGAAGGTCCACACTATTTTCTTTTGTGGTGTGTGTGTGTGTGTGTGTGTGTGAGTGAGAGAGAGAGAGAGAGAGAGAGAGAGAGAGAGAGAGAGAGAGAGAAGACTTCATTTTGTTCCATTTTGTTAACTAGACTCGGATCCATTTATTATTTATTTAGTTATTTGAAGAATTTATATCCCACCTTTCCCATGCCGAAGCAAATGCCCAAGGTGGCTTACAAAATACAACATAACCACAATAAGTAAAACATTAAAACAACAACCACCTTAAACTTGCCTATATAACTGGGGGGCGGGCACATGCTAACCTCCCATGCAAATTAGAAGCATTGCATGATGGTCTGTGCTCACATGTGGCTTTTTCAGACACTGACTCAGATTTTTGAAAGTGGAGACACAGGGATTTCAAACTGAAATCAGCAAACGTAAAGAACCAACTACAAAAAGACTAAGGCTGAGCTCACCGTAACCTTAAAAGTTATGAAGATTATATATCCATGAAGGTTATTTAGCTGGCTTTCAGGCTACTTTAAAGATGCCTTGGCACTTTAAAGATGCTATGAACGGGGCGGGGGGGAAGGTCCAGGCTCCAGACGCTTTCCCGACCTGCGGAGCGCTGGTCTACCTGTGGCTGGTCCTAAGGGTATACCTGGGCTCCGCAGGGCCCAGGTCTACCTGCCATCGTTTCTAATGGGTAGACGTTGTTTCTAACGTCGTTTCTAACGGGTCTACCGGTCGTTTCTAACAGGTAGACCTGGACTCCCTGTAGCCCAGGTCTACCTGCAGCTGGTCCCAATGGGTAGACCTGGGCTCCGTGTAGCCCAGGTCTACCCACGGCTGCTTCCGATGGGTAGACCAAGGCTCCCGGCTGCTTCCGATGGGTGGACCTGGGCTCCTGTGGGGGGGGGGTCATGGTTCTTGGGGAAGGGTGGCACAATGTCATGTGCCCCCTGGGGGCGCACTTCCATTGGGCGCCATGGGCGCCATTTCGACTAGGTCCGCCCCTGCTCAGTGGTCGCTTGCCTTGAGGCTTTGCGTGGCCTTGAGTGTCACAAACATGCTGTAAGGCAAATTTGCGGCAAGTCAGGAAAAAGCAATGCCTGTGCCACCCCGACAATGCTGCATCCACCAGTGGAAAGGAAGTAGGGAGGGGCATTTCTGGGCAGAGCAGGGCAGAATGGGGTGGATCAGGCCTGGGAGGGGAACAGAATTGGCAGAGCAGGCCTGCACCATATCCCAACCCCTGCCCTAGGCCTCCCGGTATTACATGGGGCCACTCGGGCTTGGGGCCACTCCAAGAAGCCCTATAGTGCAGGCTGAAGTGTTACACAGGATAAGGAGGAAAACATCCACTTACTCTGAGGAAATAAAACCTCCAGCCTGCTTCAAATCTGCATTGGATACAGTGGCCATATGGCACCACTTCACCAGCACAACTTTGGAGTGGGCTGCAACATTCCTATCCGTGGGCATAGCTTCCCTGAGGCACAAACCTTGCCTCAGGGGAGTTATTTGAGGATAAACTTGTTGTGGAGTTTTTGCCAGAAACATCAACTTTCCTAATCAAATTGAACTCCAAGGTACATGGTTCTGGCTATTCATTCATTCATTCATTCATTCATTCATTCATTCATTCATTCATATGACATTGGGATGTAAAGGGGAAGGCCACCTTCTTGGCAAACAAGTTAGCACCTTGCATTTGATTTAGAACCCAATCCTATTATTTCTGCTTCCCAACCAATGCAGCAGTGCCAAAATGGCTACCACTGAATTCTGTAGTGTGGGGCAGTTTAGGAGGTCTGAGTAAGGGAACAAAAGACTGGAGCTGATTCCTTTACAACTGTCAGCATCAGCAGATGTGGTGTGATGATGACAGCTGGTAAGTATAGAATTGGAGCATTAGAAAGTTGGTATGACTATAGAGTGTCTTGTGGAGTCTTTTTGGCATTATTACCAATATGACATTAACATCATTGCTTTTACAAAGCCACTCACTATATTATTGCAAGAACTACACTTGTATTACTCCAAGCCATCCCGTCTCACACTATTGAAGAGTCCATAGTCATCATCAGAATCTTTCTTTTTCATGATTCTGGAGAAATGAAGTGAGTATCAAGTATTGGAAGACAGCCCAAAGCCCTTAGCCATGTAAAGACCCTAAATAAACTGGAACCTCTTTCAAACATGATCTAAGCAAGAAAAGGTAGTCTTTTTAGAGGATTGATGCAGTTTCTTGAAATGTGTAAAGTGAAATTTTTATTTAAAAGGAAAGGACCAAAATAGCCCTTGTAAAAAGCAAGGACATTTTTTTTCCCAATGGTGTGTACGTGTTATCACCAGTCATCTCGGAAGATGCCTTCTGGTTGTTATATGAGAATTCTTACACTCACATAGTAAAAAAGCAAACTCATTTGTCTCATATAAAGTGAAAGCCAGATGCTGGCAAACAGCTGCCATCAATTTTTCAGCCAGCTCCATTAATTTTTTTACCACATACAAAAGCCAGACAAAGCTCTCCCTGAAAAAATTATCCTTCATTTTCAAGCGAATACATGATGTGCTTTTTCTTGTAGTTCATTTGCAAAGTCCCTCGCAGTGCGCCCAAGATGTTTTCACATATTTGTCTTTTGTATGCAGTCACATTGCATCATGAGTTTTGTAGCCTTATAACATCATAACCATTCTTCCATGTATTTAACTGAAGAATGATTTTGTGCAAAAGACTAATCCATCACAAGAATACAGATGGTCTGTATGTTGTTGGATCATGATCATGGATCATGAAAGTCATTCTCAGAGGCATAGCTAAAGAAGCGCATGTGGGTGCAATTGCACCAGGCAACCACCTTTAGGGGGGGCAATAAGTTGAACTTGACATTAGCAGCCAAAATTGTGAAAAACCTGGTAGGTATGAATAACATCATTGGAATTTAATGCAGAATGCAATTAAACAAACCAGAGTGTAATATCTTTATTCTATCAAAGATTATGGCCAAAAAACCAGAGAAAACGAAAATGCAACTGTGACATCACTTCCTGTTGTGATTCCTGTTGTGATGTCACTTCCAGGGCAACGTTTGCCCTTTGCACTGAGCTACACTTTCATTAGCTACACCCCTGGTCATTCTTATGAACATGAAGATGATATACAGGTTTAAAAAGGGAAATAAGGGGAAAAGGAAATATCATGGGAACGCAAATGAAGCACCATGATAGTGTAACTATCTCATTCATGTAAATGCAATCCTTTCATTTGTTTGGCAAAGCATGCCAGATTTATGCATAATCACCAGAATTTTTGGATCAGGATTTGAAAGTGACAGAACTGCAATCATCTACCAGAAAACTACTTCAAGTTTTGGCAGCAAATTTATTTACAATCCACCCTGTCACAATGCTTTATATATGTTGGCATCATATAAGCTGAACAGATATAGGATCTGATTCCTCCAGCATCTGTTATGATTAATACTATACATGTTCTTTATTTATCAATAAACAAAATGGGAGGATATCCCATGATAACCCATTCTCTAACCCAGTGTTATTCAAACAGTGGGTTGGGACCCACTTAGTGGGTTGCAACCTGATGTCAGTTGGGTCGCAGAAAGCTGGGAGCAGCCATCTTGGAAACTGCAGACCTTGCTCTTGCTATATTTCTTTTGTGAGTGTTAACAGTTTGAATTTTCAAGTGAGGGTTATTTTTTAATTTTGTTTTTTAGGGCAATGCTTTCACATATTTTGTCCTAATCTTGCTTTCTGTCAGGGATGTTTCATAGTTTAAGTTGTACAATTGCTCCACTCCAAGAATGCCAATTTGCATTTCAGGAGTGTCATTTTATTATGTTACAGTGACAGGACTTCCTGCCTGATGATATCATTTCCAGCCGCAACATCACTTCTAGGCTAATGACATCACTTTCGGTGGGTCCCAACATGTGTGCCATTCTAAAAAGTGGGTCCCAGTCCTAAAAGTTTGAATACCACTACTCTAACCAATATTTTTCTCCAGTATCATTTGAAGCTGAGAAGACCCAAAACAGAAAGAATACTACAGTAAGCTAATATAGTATGTACAGTATTTTGAACAATGCAATACAGAATTAAAACGTCTGGTGTTATTACAGAGCTTATGCTGTTTCTCTTACAAACGGAGATTTCACTACCATCATTTTCCTAATATGCAATAGAGGCTTTTCTTCATGGTTTAATCCCATTACTTGCAGATGTGAAATAATGACCATTAATTATAGAGGCATTTAGTGCATCTCCTATAAATTAATATCAAGTTTTGTCTTATTCTTAAAACCAAAGAATCCTCTTCGTTGCATATGAAAAATTGCTGTGTCTTCCCCCAAAATGATGGCACTTACTCTCTGACAAATTTAGAATGCATTTCCTGTGAATTTAAATAAATCAATTAGTTTGAAAGTTAAAATTAGTTTTAAAATGTGCCCTCCTGCAGCAGAGTCTTTTTTTTGTCTCAGTTTTTAAACAGAAGAACCAACTTTTCAAATAGCCCCTGCAGATAAAACTCATGTGGATGTTGTGCTAGTATACAAATATTTTTTAGACTGACATCAATTTTTCCCTCCTACTGTACGCAACTTGAAGATTTATCTTTCAGCAGAGGCCTAAGGGTGGTATGTTGCTAGAAAACACAAAGCTACATTTTTCTTCATATATGCTTTTTCTTATTGTTCTTAATAAATACTGGAGACCTGAAAAACACTTCATAGATATGACCAGGCTGGGGCATCTTTCATCTTTTCTACAGAGCTGTTTTCTGACTTCCTTTTGTATATTACACCATTGTTGTGGTATGATTGGCCCACATTTTAAAAAATGTTCAGTGAAATGTTTAAAAAGAATATTACGTTAAATGTTATGGTAGGACTCCAGCGACCCCGCTGGCTTAGCATTTGGGTCTTCCTCTTCAAGGACTCTGTTTTCCTGCACATATCCATCTGGCTGCGGCAGACAAGGAAACCCTCCCCATCAACCTGGCAAGGGTCAGCAGAGTACCGTAAACCAAGTCTAAGAACTACTAGTACATCAAACATATCCTTGTCCTGTTTCCCTGCCTTCCCTCCCTTTCCTGAAATGTCTCCTTTGTATCACTTTTTCAAACTGACAGGGAACTATTTACACATTCTGTATGAAATGCCGTATACCTAAATGGTACAATACAATCATCATCATCATCATCCAAACATCGCTATAATCAGTGTTTGATAGCAGGTTGCTGGGGGCTATGGGACAAAGCCCTATATGGGACTCCCCTGTCCAGTGGTGCACTGGTGCCACCACTGGTACTGATACTGAGGATTCAGGGATCAGCACAGCTACATGAGCCCTCTGATAGGTGCAGGCTTTTGGTCAGTACCCAACCTTTGATGCAATACTAACAGAGAATGATGTGGGTTAACCTCACAGCAGCAGCAGAACCCCCAAGGTGGGCATATAGTTACTAAGGTTATTGTTATTACTTTTATTGAAGGTTTTCTGTTTTTACTAACCATCATAATTTTAAAAGACCAAAAACAGAGAGGGGGGGATATGGTGGGTGAGGAGGGGAGGCAGGACTTAAGCACAGCCACATAAAATATGAGAGTTGATGACATAGACAAATTCAACTAGGCTAGAGTCATGAGTAGGTGTTGGAATGGGCAGCCCATACAGCTAAACATGTGGCCACCAAATGCTGTTAGCAGCACATATGCAACAGTAATGAGGTTTTGGTGAACTGGCAGCAGGAGTTGCCCTTCAAGGGACTGGCTATTAAATGCACATAGGATCAGTGATGTCATCTGGTAATGAAGAACGGGAACGCTGGGCGGGACGTACGTGTGATTGGCTGCCCGTCCGTTCCGTTCTGTGGCTGCCCTGGCCTCGGCGGGGCGCCTGCTCGCCAGGGGGGATGGGTGGGGGGCGCGCCGGGTGCCTGGGGGAGCAGCGGTGGGGTGCGCCAACTGGGGGCAGCCCCTCTGAGGCCAGGGCAGCCGCGGAACGGAACAAACGGGCTGCCAATCACACGTAAGTCCCACCCAGAGTTCCCATTCTTCATTACCAGATGACATCACTGCATAGGATCCATTTCCTTTGGCCATTAGCTCCATGTTGCTGCCATGTCATTCAAATGAATAATTATGTTCACACATTTCAAAGTGGTTTCTGATTGCTACTTTATGTGAACACCATCCCAGAAAGAGGCAGCCACTGAACATAACCACATCCTAGCAAAGCTCACACTACCAATGTTCAGCTGTGTTGCATGAGTCCTTTCAATAAGCTAAAATGGAATCCGGACGATTCTGAACAGTAATTTATGTTGACCAAGTATCTAGTTATGGATGTAACTGTTGCTGCAGGCTAAAGTATGAGTTCTTTCTCCTGTAACAGTCAGTTTCAATGATAATGGGCAAACTGGACCTTAGTAACATTGCTGTGTTTTTTATATAATTCTGTGTTGTAGAATTCACCTTCGTTCCTATAGAACACAGAACACAAAAATAGCATCAATTGTAGAAAATGTCATGTTAACCTGGATTGCAGCATTTAATCTTGAAGTTTGTAGAAAGCCAAGGGGCACAGTACTATTTTGAAATTCCAACCACATCTGGCCTTGTCGATCTGTTTCTTCACTTCTCTGGAGAATACTGTCGTTAAGAATGTCTAATGTAAATCTTGCTGGTGTTTGTCCCTGTCTGAAGGACTGGAGCACATGTGGTTCTATGGGCACAAATCAGACATGTGCACTGCATTCCTAAGCACAGAGTTCAGTAGGATTTCCCTCCAGTAATTATGTTCAGGCTTGCAGTATAAAAACTCAAACTTCCCCAAACCAGTGGAAAGCATTTCAATCTCCCCGAAAATACTCCCAGAAGTAACAGATACTGGGAGCACTGGTCATGGTGGAAAGTAATTACACGGTCTAACACACATTTTGCTGCCTTAAAAGTTAGACTTATTCCTGGGTATATTTGGGGTGCTGATTCCAAAAACAGCATTAGTTTTGTCCTGTCACAACTAGTTTCAGAGAAACAGCATAGCCTCATTAGTGAATGGTTAATGGAAGCCATAGTATAGGCTTCCTAACAAGGAAGCTGCTTGACTAAACTAATGACTTTTAGTTTAGCTAATGAATTAATGAAGATATGCTATATCTCCAAAACGTGACATTACTACAAAACTGATCCAATTTTTTGAATCAGCACCCCAAACTCATACAAAACTAATATAAATTTTGAAAAAAAAAATTGACTCTCAATTTCACCGGCCTGTGTTATGCTTCTTTTTAAAGCATTTGTTTACACTCTTCAATTTGCTTTGTCTATCCTTCACTAGTACCCACTAGGCAGGCATGGGTCACATCAAGCCTGACTAACTCTTGTATTCATTTGTGTTCTATAGTAGAGGCAGTCCTCAATTTAGATACAGGTTCCCTTCTAGACAATTGTACAGAACTTGGAATGAACATAAGTTGGAAGAGCACTATCATGCAAGTCCAAAAGCACAAGGCTAAATGGATCACACCTACACAAAAGGGCTGATGTTGCCATCCATCCAGCTCTTGCCAGTTCAGTGCTTTTGTATAAGTGTGAAAGCACACGCCTCAGCAGACCATGCTTGTGCAAAAGTGCAGGCACAGCTGTCCATAACTTGGGATGCCACGACTCGGCTGTTCCTAAGTTGGGGACTACTTGTACTGTGACACTGTGACCAGAGGCGTACCTGATGGGGGCCCAGGGGGACACATGGTCCTGGGCACCATGGTAGACGACCCCGTGAGCTACTGCTGCCACCTGCCATCTGGAGCCACCACCTGCCTGCCCTCCGTGGCCCTCCCAATTATCAGGCAGGCCACGTGCAATGTTCAAGAGGCCTCTGAAAGCATTCTGAAGCTTTCAGGTGGCTTTTTCCAATAAAAACCAGGCATACTGGTTAAAGGCCTTCCAAAAACTTCAGAATACTTTTGGAGGTCTTATGAATGCCACATGAGGCTCCAGAGGCTCCAGGTGAGTGGTGGGGGGGCAGCAGTCTGGGGTGCAGCAGTTTGCAGACATGATCTTGGGCGACCCTGAGCCAGAGATGCGACTAACTAATGCATTTACTGCCATCTTTTTTGCATTGCTTGGCATTTTGACGTCACCTTTTAATATATATCTTTTTCTTTCTTCCCTCTATACTCAGAGAATGTATTGATTATCCTGTGTATAGATTATCCTGTCACGCATTTGTCAAGCAGGCTCTGGCTAACCCACAGAAACCTATGCCACTGTCACTTTGTCGGTTTCTAAGATGCCACCAGGCTCTTTATCGTCTTAAATGAAGTGTTTGTGAAAACTAAGCAATGCCTGCAGAATGTGACAATAGGATCTTAATAAATTAAAGCAGAAGCTTTGTATCAGTAAGCAATTTAAGTTCTACAAGACAACCAATTTCATGATCTAGACAGAAAATGGAGAAAATCAATGCAATGGAATAAGAATTAGCACATGAGTATAGAGAAACATGTCAGAAACAAAATCAGACCAGAAATAGTGCCAATCCTAAGTCTAAAAACTTTGTGATATGGTTTCTTGATGGGAAGGGGGGTGGGAATGAATGTGAATGACCTAGAAGTTGCCCTCTTCCCCCAACCCCCTTCCCTTAAAATGGTGAGACATGACTGCCCTCCTGAATCTTACAAAATGCATATCTGCTTGGCATTCATTAGGAATGCAATTAACATCAATTAGTTAAAGAGATAATGAGTAAGATTAACTCAGCCAATCTCTCTTTGTATGTGTGTGTGTCTGTGTCTGTGTCTGTGTCTGTGTACGCAAGCGCATATATGTAACATCTTTGAGGGTTTCGGTTAAATTTAAGAGTGGCAGTCTTCACCAGAACATGACAGAAGGCACCAAACAGAATGGGCACAATCTAGCTAAAGTTAAGCACTTCTAAAGGTCCTATTAATTGCTGCAGATTTCAGCAGATTTTGGATTGTGCCCCGTGGGATCTTACTCTGGATTTGTCTGTAGACTCAGAGAAGTGGTTGCCCATAGTTCTCTGCAATGATTCTTCAGACAACTCCTTTTGACCTCTGCATGTGAAGACTGGTTTTTTAAAATTTGCACCACACAATCATCCTATTTTCCATGGCAATAGTCAGGCTGTGCCAAACCAAGCGCAGGTGGATACCCACCTTCTCCTCCTCATCAAGAGGTGTACTTTGGTAACAAAATAAAAACACATAACCCCGCTTTCTACACTTCTCATTTTTGTAAAACACACACACACACACACACACACACACACACCCCAAAGTGTATGAAAAATAAAATGGTTTAAGGACATCTTACATAGTGGTTACTATAGGTTGCTTGGTCTGGACTGGGGGGGGGGTACATGGGTAATGACTGTAGCTGCATCTGCTGACACCATATCAAGGATAGGAACTTGGCACCACAGAAAGACTCGAGTCAAGTCCCAAGTCTCCGTCCCCTGTGACTCAACTCATGCACAAGTCCTAATTCATGCCTGTTGCACCTTTCCCCCTGGAATTCCTGAGTCATTCTGAATTGAGTCAAGAGTCATTTATTAAATGGGCAATGTGGGTCAGGCACACCAGGACATGGAGCAAAAAGGACTGAGTAAGGCGGAAGGGGGCAAGAGGACTGCATGAGAGCAGGGACAAAAGCAGCAAGCAGGAGCAGGGATACGCACTAGCAGCGGGGAGGCTTACATTATGAGTATGACCCAATCTCTACTAGTATAACAACTCTATTCAGACATAGTCCCATTGCACCAGTCATTCAATGAAGTTTGGCTGAGTAACAATGGAACCACTGTGATAACTTGGAAAGCTCCCATTCCTGCACTATACCACTTATATCTACCTAGTACCTATCTAGTACATTTTTAAGGCCTCTCTCTCTCTCTCTCTCTCTCTCTCTCTCTCTCTCTCTCTCTCTC
>JAJKFI010000120.1:1602422-1620435 GCA_029204185.1 Lerista edwardsae
CTCTCTCTCTCTCTCTCTCTCTCTCTCTCTCTCTCTCTCTCTCTCTCTCATTTTTAAGGCAATTATAATTATAATTTTTGAAATATTTATTTATTTCCTAACATACAACCAAAAATCTCCCGTGTACATACTGAAATTACTATGCAAATGTATAGTGACCCCCCAAAAAGGATGTGCAGGCTATCAAACATTGAGTTTTTTTAAATAAAAAATTATCATCATCATCATCATTTATTACGGTCGAAGACCAAAAAACAACCAACAAAACAAAAATAAAAAATAAAAAATTGTACACTTTAAGAGCAAATAAATGCTTTTTCAAGGAATAGCTTCCAGATGGATTCATATATGTCCCATTGTAACTGGCATTGATATGCCACTCGCTCAAATATAGCTAAATTCAATAATCCTTCCATCCATTGAGAAGCGGCCAGTGGGCTTTTGTCTTTCCAATTTTGGAGTGTCATCTTTTTTGCCATTGTAAGGGCACAGAAAGCCCACTTCCGTTGACCCATGGATAGTCGCCATATCACAGGTGGATAGTAAAGAATAACATATGTATCACTGCAAATCAAAGTTCGTGGTAAAACAATGTTTATGATGTTGATTTACTTCACCACAGAATCCAGTTATAACTGAACATGACCAAAACATGTGTGAAAGGGAAGCTTCTGGTGTCCCACACTGGCAGCATCTGGATTCTTTGATAAGTCCTTATCATTATAATGTATAAAAATGCACCCTTTGAATAAAAACACAAATGCTTTCTGCACTCCTCATTTTCGTCATAAAACAAAATCTGTGAAAAAATAAAAACATTTAGACACACCTCTATTTATCATAAACACTTTGAACCTACTGGTCATAGGTGATGCTGTAACTATGAAGATATTTGAAATTTGATTTAGAACATTAGTCTCACATACTCATTAGTCTCACGTTAGCATCATGTTTTAACTCTCTCTCTCTCTCTCTCTCTCTCTCTCTCTCTCTCTCACACACACACACACACACACACTGTTTATGCTAATAACATCAAGCTCATTGCATTTGCTTCTGAATTTCTTTTAGTAAAAAAATAAGACAGCGATGTACTGTGTTGTAGTTTATTAAAAGAGATCTTGGGCTTATTTAGCTCTTAATAAGGATATTGTTTTGATAGCAGCCGAATTGCTGGGGCTGGGCTGCCATGTGTGAACTGTGCACCATTTAAGGAGCATGGACACATACTTTAATCAGTGTAAGGCTACTGTTATGTTCCTTTAAAAATGGATGGCATCCAGCAGCCAAAGCATTAACTCTGCACGTCTCTCTCAAGTGGCTTATAGGTCTTTCTGGATTATGGTTTTTAGTGCAATAAATGCATAGTGAATGATGATGTGATTACACATTTGTTAAGGGAAATCTGATATGGGAAAATCCAGTGCTCAAAACTACAGTATTTTGCCATTGCATGTCTGTTGGAACTGGGACAGCTGTGTGGGACATGGTTGTGCAAGTATCACAAATACCTATTGAATTGTGCCAGTGACATGACTGGAGGTGAACAACAAAACTCCACCTCATAGCTATTCCATTCTTTAATATTTTAAAAATACGTTCTTTTTAAAAAAGAAATGTAGTGCCTTAGTACTCACCTCCACTGTATCACTGTTGGTGGTGAGAACCTCACTAATCCTTTAGTCCCCCTCCCAAAAATATTCACCAACAAGGCTACTGCTCCTTGATAGTGATAGACATTTGCATTAAACATTTGCTTTAACAACATCAACAACTTACTACTACTACCACTACTACTACCAACAACAACAACAACAACAATAACAACAACAACAATCTCTCACTGTCTATTGCAACAGGGCACATTTCCCTTGGTTTAAAAACAGGCAGCAAAAATAAGCGTGGTTATCTCCTGCATCATAGCTTCTACCACCCTGTCAACAAGAAGAACCCCTCTAGATCAGGCCAAAGGCCCATCTAGTCCAACTTCCTGTATCTCACAGTGGCCCACCAGGTGCCTCATGGAGCACATAAGGCAACATCCTGTTGCCACTCCCTTTCATCTGGCATTCAGAGATTGTCTATTTCTAGAACCAGCAGGTTCATGGCTTGTAAACTATGATGGACTTTTCCTCCAAAAATCTGTCCAATCCCTTTTTAAAGCCGTCTAGGCCAGGTGCCGTCACCACATCCAGTGACAAGAAGTTCCACAGATTAATTACACACTGAGTAAATAAATTTTGTTGTCTGTTCTAACTCTCCCAGCACTTAATTGTAGTGCTGGTTATCCTTGTTATGTCTAAACAGGTACTGTGCTGCTCAAGCTGGACTGGGACACCAATCTTTGTTTCGGCGATCTAATTTAGGGCAGTAGGTGCTGTTCCTATTGTTAAACAATTAGAAGCTGGAACCCCTTGCTTTTGTACTGCAAAGTCCAGGTTCCAGGCTAGGTTCTGAGGGCACATGATACAGCCACTTTGGTATAAGCACATCTAGGTTTGCTCAGTGCCTGGGTGGGTGTTCACTGCATCCCCACATATGCCTCCTTGTGGTCAAGTATGGATGAAAAGTGAACTGTAAATATCATAAATGAATTGAGCCTAATTCTGTCCATTTTCCAGTGCCAATGCAGCCCCTTGACAAGGGAACACTTCGAGGAGGCTTCTGTGACTGCCCCCTCACCACAGGATGCAAAGCTGGATAGGACTGGGCAGAGGCGTTTCTACAGGGAGGGCAAAGCTCTAAGTTTTGCAAGAAGCCTTACCCTGTCATGTAAATCCCTCCTCTCCCTTACTTCTGTAGCCAGTATGCAACGCCAAGATGTTGCTGTTCCCTGTACTGTGAGGATTGGCTAAAACGGTGCAGGAGAGGAGTGATTTCCACTGCAAGGTAAGGCTTCTTGCAAAACTTAGAGCTTTGCCCTCCCTGTAGAACGCCACTGGGACTGGGCTCCAAGTTACCCAGAGTTTTGCCAATTGAGCCCAATGTATCTTCTGGCCACCCCTGCTCTAGAGTTGTACAGAAGGCAAACTGAAGCTGGAAGCAGTAGCACAAGAATAAGAGAAACTCCAGAACCTCTCTCCCACCCTGGGAGCACCTGCTTCCAGGCTGCACCTTGGACATTTGGGGCCCATTCCTATCCAATTTTCCAGCCCTGATGCAGCTATCCCAATGGGTGGGGTGTGCTGCATTCTGTGATGTAGGGGAAGTAATGGAGCTTCCTCAAGGTAAGGGAGCATTTGTTCGCTTGCCTTAGGGCTGCACTGCAGCTGCATCAGCACCAGAAAATTGGATAGGATTTGTCTCTTAGAGTCAATTAATCAGTCAACCAACAGGTACTTATATACCGCTTTTCAACACAAAATTCACAAAGCAGTTTATAGGCAAATAGTAATAATAAAGTTAAATGGTTCCCTGTCCCAAAGGGCTCACAGTCTAAAAAAAAAAAGGCAGAACACCACCAGCAACAGCCACTAGAAAAGACACTGTGCAGGGGTGAAGAGGGATAATTGCTCTCCCCCTGCTAAATATAAGAGGAACACCACTCGAAAAAGTGCCTCTTGCCCAGTTAGCAGGGGTGGAGTCCAATCCTATCCAGCTTTCCAGTGCTGATGCAGCCATGCCAACAGGGTGTGCACCACCTTCTGCAATGGGGGTGCAGTCAGGGAGACCTTCTCAAGGTAAAGGAACATTTGTTACCTTGAGGATGCATTGCAGCTGCACTGGCACTGGAAAGGATTGGGCCCTTAGTAAATAAACTAGGGAAAACAGTGGCCAGAGCTCCTCATTATCACCAGCTCCCCTGCGTTATCTGACTGACACTTCAGAGGTGCACAGTTTCTGAGATAACACAGTGTGCAACTAAATGCCGTGTTGAGTCAATTCCACACCAGTGACTTTTCGGGGGATTGTTCAGTTCTAATTTGACATCTGCAGAAAGGGCCTGGGCTGAGCGTGTTCATTTTCTTGCTACCGTCATCTCACACAAAGCTTGGCAACATCTCTGCTCTCATGCAGCCAGAGAAGTAAATGTTACCTTCTGCCTCCCTTTCCTGCTCAGTAAATGACAGTCATGCAGAGCTGAGCCACCAAGGCAATAAAATGGTACACCACGGGCAGCCTCATCCTGGATTGCCTCCAGTTTAGCCAACAACAACCTGGCAGTCAGCATCCCTTCAGATGGCTCACCTCGCTATTCCCCTCCCACTGCAGCTAAAAGTGACACTAGACAACTGCTAGTGCCACTACCCTGAAACTCAGGGCGCAATCCTAACCTGGAGTTAGGCTGGCACAGTTAGGCCAACAAAGTTTGGCTGGCGCAAGGGCCACCGTAAAGCACATTTGGACCACTCTCTGAATCAAGGAAGATGGCACACGGCTGTGTGCTGGCCTCTCTAACTCCAAGAGTAGTATAGTCCAAACATCCTTTATGGTGACCCTTGTGCCAGCCAAACTTTGCTGGCCTAATTGTGCCAGCCTAACTCCAGGTTAGGATTGTGCTCACAGCCATTCTCCAGTTCAGGGTTATCATACACCCATTGGAGAAAAGAACAAAGTGAGGGATTGATTCTATCAATCAGTCAGATATATTTTCCCATTCTCACTCCACATCTCATTTTCTTACTTTACCATTCTGATTTTGAACACCCTTCTGGGTGTGGGTGTGGGTGAGAAATATCGGCAGGATGCAGGTAGAAAGCCATTAGGGATATTGTGCACTCATTAACTGCCCAATCCTTTCCTTGGACTGCACTGCCAGAATTCACATTTCAGAACCACAATACAAGGTGCATTCTGGCTGTGCAAAAGCTAGACTGCTGTCGCGTGCTGCTGGGCCCCTGCCACAAACTGCTGTGCACGGCAGGGCCTCTGTGCATGGCAGTGGGGTCCTTCGGCTCCCCCAGCAGTAGTAAGTTGGTTCAGGCAGTGGGAAGGGAGGGGCAGGATGGGGGGGGTTGGGGCTGACTGGAGGGCAGGGGATGCTTATCAGCAGCAATAGTGCTGCTGATACCCTGTGCCTCCTGCTAGCCTCACCAGTCCCTTTGGATCCACTTGGACTTGTGCTGGCCAAAGAGCTGGCACCGATCCTAATAGACTATTAGGGGATCATGGCATGGTAGAATAGGTAAGAATTCATTTACTTATCTCTCTGTCGTACCATGGCCCACTGCCTGCACATAGGATGCAGCGGAGGCTCCATCAGCAGCACTGTACTCCAGAGGCCAACTGAGAATATGATTGCCCATAAGAATTATATTATTCAGGTGAAATTAGGTGGGATTCTTAACTGGGAAGGGATTTCATAATAAAAGTGCTGCCACGGAGAAGGCATTTCCTTATCACTACCAGAGCGCAACCCTAACCTGGAGTTAGGCTGGCACAGTTAGGCCAGCAAAGTTTGGCCAGCACAAGGGACACTGTAAAGCACATTTGGACCACTTGGCATCAGGGAGGATGGCACACATCTGTGTGCTGGCCTCTCTGACTCCAAGAGTGGCCCAAACATACTTTACAATGTCCCTTGTGCTGGCCAAAGTTTGCTGGCCCAACTTGTGCTGGCCTAACTCCAGGGTAGGATTGCACTCCCAGTCTGGCTTCTGCAATAGGCAGCACACATAGCAGGGCCCTCTCAGCTGACATATGGGAGAAGGGAACATATGGGAGAAGGAAGTTCCTCAGACACTCTGGTCCCAAGACATATGGGGCTGTAAAGGTCAAAACCAGCATACTGAATTATGCCTGGAACCAGACCAGAAATCACTGTAGTCACAGAAGTAAGACTGAATCAAAACTGCTGAGTGAAGTAAGTGCAGAGGGCCAAACAACTTTTATCCTATCCCTAAAGGGCTAACTAATGGCCCCATTCTGTCCAATATCACACAGGTGGAACATGCAATCCACTGGTGCAGACTTTTGCAAAACAGCCGTAAAGTGCTTTGTGGCAGTGCAAGCTGCTGGCGGGCCAGTAAACATCAGGAGGTCTGCCGGAACAGGTAGACCCAGCAAGGGGATGGAACAAAAGAGGGCAGAGAGGGTGTGGAATGGGGTGAAGGAGGGCGGAACGGGGAGGAGATGGGGCAGGGGATGGGCAGATCAGGCCAAGGCGGGGGCAGGGTTGTCAGCAGTGGCACACGCCAAATCCCAAGCCCCTTCCCAGGCCTGATCCTCCTGCATGAACTAATGCAGACTTGCACCAGTGATTGAGCTGGCACAGGTCCAAGTTCCCCTGTAGTGGTTGCTAGGGCTTACCCTGAGACAAGGGGACAAATGTCTTCTTCACCCAAGGAGATCCCCAGCAGCCAAAAATCCCTTCGGGATGCAGCAGAAACCACACCAGTGCTGCTGCATTACTGTGCAGGGATTTAGATTGGATTGGGTTGTAAGTATAACCTCCTGGCTACTTGCCTGTATTGCTTGGGTGTTTTTATTTATTTATGTATTGTTTATTTACAACATCTATAGATCGTGGTCTCTTCCAGAAGACACCCAAAGCTACTTGCAAACTTTATTCACCTCTTCACAAGTAGTAGATACCAACATACACACAAAGACACACACATATATACATGCCACACTCACACTGCCTCAAAGATGTCAGCCAGCCAAATGCAAATCTCATTTGCAGAAGCATAAAATCTGGGCAGCAAATTCAGGTTTGGATTATTTTCAGGTGCCTTTGCACATGTATACATTTTTCATTCTGCGTGGGGTTCTCCAATCTGCAGTACACAACACATGCAAACCTGCCTAGCATGCTCCACCATGTGCCATGTCTGTGGAAGAGGAGTCATGTGAGTGCATGAGGCCAAAAGGTTGTTGGCATGGAGATGATATATCCCCATGCGTAATTAGTACAAAATAGCAGAATGTAGTAACCAAAGACTTGCTGTTTACAGGAGCCAAGATCTACGAAGCACAAGTGAGGCCTTCTTGTGCAATGTTTTATGGTACAAAAGTAGCATTTGGGGCTTGGAGAACTGTGGAATATACCACTTGGATGGAAATTTTGGCACAAACATGCCGTTTTCATGGATGGCTTAGAAGTACCTACTTTCACTAACGAAGGATTGCCAACTGACCAGGAAAAGTACTGCTTAACCTCCTTTTTTACTTTTTACTTACTGGTTGTTTGTAAGAAAGTCAGGCAGCAGATTTGCATTTTTCTTTCCCTGTAGTTGTTAGTTCACTAACATTTGGGCACAGTCCTAGGCGCCCTGTTGCATTGGCGCTACATGGTAGCATCGACACTATGCACAGAGCGCCAATGCGGGAATGCCGAGCAGCACCCCTGCATCGGTGCTCTCACTCTGAGACCAATGCTGCGGGCAGCGCCAGCCTTGGAGCGCCCGCACTTGGCTCCCTGTGCACCAACCAAGCCTGGCCTGCCTGTTCCACCACAGTATAGGATTGCACAGTATAGGATTCAAGCACACTCACAGTATAAGGGCAGGGGGACTCTCACTTGGTGTGGTGTGGGCAGGCTGGATGAAGTTGCACAGGAGTGTAAATATTTCAATAGCCCAGCCACACTCCCTCTCACCTTCTTCCTCTCTGCTCTGTCCCCTTGCTACCAGTAATACCTGCATTGAAGGGAAGGGGTCATCATCACATGTTCGTATGAGATTGTGGATGGTGGCATCATAACTTGCTGTCTGTGTCTGGGGTCAGTACAGATCTATAGGGCAGTGGTTCCGTGTGGTTGTTTGCCCACTGTTTGTACAGAGACGTTTGGCGTATGTGTGTGTATTCTGATGTATGTTGTGGATCATTTTGCTCTCTAGCTATGTACTGAGATGAGATTGTATGTGCATGTGAGCAGGGGAGGTTCTGTGACTTATGTTTCATTTGTGCATCACAAAGGAAATTGTGTCTCCTTCTCTCGTGTGTGTTTCTGGTGTCTGAATGTGTGCCTGTATGTGTGTATCACTCTTCACTGAGGTCTCTGTCTTGGTTTATTTTTGTAAGTTATGCATGCCACATATACATTACTGTTTAATATGATTGTGGTGATGTTCAAGTCTGGTTTGTGTTGTGCTCAGGGTATGGCCTCCCATGAATATGATGTGTGTTGAGGGGAATGGCCTCAGCTTAAGAATTATTTGGGTGCCGTGACATCCTTTGGCAAGTAATACTGTTAATTATGCCAATGAAGGTTCCTACTGCTACTACACTGTTATTTATTTAGTTTTATTATGTATATTGTATGTATCTATTGTAAGCCACTTTGGGTGTCCTTTCAGAAGAAACGTAGGATAGAAATTGGATGAATGAATGAATGAATGAATGAATGAATGAATGAATGAATGAATGAATGAATGGTCCTTTTTCTGTCTTTATTCCCCACCCCCGGGTATGTGTGACTTGACTAGGCTCGTTTGCTTGTGCTTTCTATTCTACATGTAGTTTATTATTTTGTACTTGCTGATTGTGGCACATTGTAGCTTGGACTGTCATCTATGATGGCCAAATACTACATTTGGAAAACATTAGTTCATGGCAAGGAACTACTAAGAACAAACTCTTGGTGAATAGCTGGCTTTTGGGTTGGACTCTCATCCCTGTTCTTGGCTCCAGGTCTGGCAAGGGTTGCAACTGAGACAAGCTATTCTTGAGATTAATTTTTCTCCAGCATGGGATATAGCCCAATCTTACCTGGAACCTGCATGGCAATTTAGCGATGCTGGTGTGGGTTATACTGCATCCCATGGGAAATTTTCAGCTGCTCCTTGGGGTAAGGGGACATTTGTTCCCTTGCCCCTGGGTACATCCCTTGGGACAACTTGGACCTGCGCCTGCTCAACTGAGTCACCACTGTGATTCCACCTCCTCTTAGACCTGATCCACACTGCCCCGTCTCCCCATTCCATCCCCTCCCCACCCCATTCCACCCCCTGCACCAGGTTTACCTGTTTTGACAGGCCTCACGACACCAGCATGTGTGTGTGCATGAAATCTCTGATCTTCCCACAGGCACACCAGCTGCTTGTGGTGCTTTGCAGCAGCTTGTGCCAACAGAATGTGCATTCCAGTGCCTTCCTGTTTAGATAGAATTGGGTCAATAGTAATTAAGTCAAGGGGACCCTGGTAAAGTCTCCAAGATTGATTGATGCCAATTCCTAGAAATCCCAAACCAATCCCGGAGGGACAGCAATTTTAGACCTGGCTGGCTGTGCCCCAGGCCCAATTTGGGGCCTAGTACTCTTCATCCCAGCTTATCTCTGGCCTTCACCAGATGCTGTATTTAAAAAAAAAAAAAATTACAAGAATTAGCAACCATACAAGCACTTGGGTTTGACAGACCAGCTTTTCAGCCGCCACTGTGCTAGCCCTAGGGATTCTACATTGTGGAACCACTTCTTTATCTATTTTACACGGTTTCCACTTCAAGAAATCAGGGAAGCCTATGGCCAAAGAGCACCTTCCTTCTTTTGCTTAGGATTACATGTTCTCCATTACGGTCTAGAGAGCCCAGCTGCTTGTCTTTGCTCTGCCTTGTCAGTAAACTGGAATGTGTTGACCTTTACTTCAACAAACATACAGTGCCATCTAACCGCCTCGAAAAGGAGAAAGGTGACTAAATGGCATCACAGTGTTCGATCTAATCTTAGAGATGCTTGAGGCAACTGGAAGGCAATCAAACAGCTTTGGTCATACTGCTAGTCTATACAGTTTTCTTACCCTCTGGAACAGGGTAACAGCAGCTGCTGCTTCTGAAAGGAGGACATCGTGATTCTCAGCAGTACATCCCACCTGAATATAGATCTCCACTCCCAATCATTCCAGTCTCGAGTTCTGACACACAAAATTAACTATGTCTTGTCCTCCTGTCCTTGTCTTGTGGCATTGGACCACTGAAGCTGCAATCCTAACCCCCTGGGTAGGCTGGCACAAGTCCCAGCATCACAAATGCGCCATAAGCATGTTTATAACCACTTAGGAGGGCAGGCTAGTGCAAGGACATGTACTGGCCTCCCTGTGCCACTTCCCAGACCTTTAGGATCCAGGTAAAGCCAGCCTAGGAAGGTCAGCTCAGAGGTTGGGGAGGGCCAAGGGAGAGTAGGGGTAGGCAGGAGCACAGCAGGGGGAAGGCGGGCCAAGTATAGAGGGGTAGGGGTAGAGGGCTGCATCCAAACCCTCAGTCCAGCCCACGTGGCCCCAATTTGGGCCACACACCATGTTCGGATTTGCACCTGCTAAACAGGCACAGATCGGAGCTGCTCCATTGGGGTGGCTGACATCTACCCCAGGGTAAGGGGACAAATGTGCCCCTGCCCCATGGTGGCTCCAGCCTGCTCCTAACCTGCACTGGATACAACGCAAGTCAGTCGGCCTGCCTGTTTCAGCTCAGGTTAGGATTGCACCCTCAGACACATGGAGTGCTTTTGAGGTGCAATTTTACACAGTCTAGAAATCCATTCATTTCATCTGAGAAGTTGTATTCTGCTTTAAATTTCACCTGAATTCTCAGAGCAAGCCAAATATAGTGGTAGCGGTGTTTGAAAAAGTAATTTTCTTTCACAGATTTAGTGATTTGAAAGGCAGAAAGTGGTGTTCCGTGTTTTTATTCTAACTTCTCATTCCAAGTTCTAATTTTTAGTCATTTTAAATCCTTTTAAAGTGTACTAGGTAAGTGATATAGATGATATAATGTCAACAGATGCAGCCACAGTGTGATATCTAATTGGAAAACCGGAAGTGTGTTTTTGAGCACAAAATGAGGCTCTTCTTTGCTTCAGGGAGACCCGCGGAGAGGGCTGTGGGCCTCCCCAACCCTCCTGAAGGCCTTCCCAACCCACCAGGTCTGTTAAAAATTCACTGGGTGCTGCAATCGCAGTGGTGCCATCAGCTCAACCTCCCCAGCCCCAGCCCCAGTCCCCATCCCTGCATCTACTTACAGTGGTCCCAACATCTTTGGGAACCACTGCTATATGCTATACAGGTGAGAATGGCGTTTTGGAGGTATTTTTGGAATCTCATCTAAACTTGTCAAACTCTGACATCTGGCAAATCTCAAGAAGGGCTGGCACTGACACTTCAAATATGTGGAATTCAGAGTTCCTATCATGGACAAGAAGAAACACCTGCACCTTTTCACAGGGAGTCAAACGAGTTTCCCCATGACAAGTGAAATGTTTCAAGGCAGTTCTGCACATTCCTAAAAGCAGTAATGAATTCCACCACACAGGGCCCCCACAGAGGCCATCTCTGCCATACAGGGGTCAGAAAGATATAAGTTATTTTGGACAAATAATCCCTGTATTGCTGACAAAAGCTAGGAAATTAATTCCTCTGGATTGCTCGCAACACTGATACGAGGCAGGAAGTACTTGGCAGTGGATAAGGACACACAAGATTTACATTTCCAAGAAGGCTCTGCAAATAGCCCCAGTAGCCCCAGACTAGCCTGCCATTTATTTTGGGTTAAAGACTCACAAGAGCTCAGAAATTTCCACACATCTTCTGTCAACCTTACCTGATCTTGCTTATCTCAGATCTTCTGCTGTGAGGCAAGTTTTGCTAGTGCTCCTCTTGAGATGCTGCTCCATTCTTCCACCCTTTGCTTTCTACTTGGTTCAAAGCGCTAGATCATGTCTCCACAGAGCCAACTGGGGTGCTTTTTAAAGATCCTACCTCCTCTTATTCTTTTCCATTTGGCATCATTCTCAGTTCCAAAAGGACACTGCTCCAGGTCACTTCTTGCAAATTCCTCTTTCTCCATCACCATCATACCAGGCTGTGTTCAAACTGCAGGCTTTATCAGTTAAAAATCTCACTTCTTTCTTCAAAACATTGTGAACTACACAGCTTTGGGCCAAGTTCAGCTTTCATACAGTGCCCTTTGAAAACTCCTTTTTTAGGTAAGGTTGCCTGAAAATGGAGGCACTGCCTTGTATAATGGTAGGTCAACCTGGGCATTTGTTTTAAAGCAGCTTACAAATAATGTGGCCTATTGATATTACCGAATACGGTTTTAGCACCAAACAATATCCTGGGCTCAAGGTGATATTATTCATATATTACTCATCTGTGCTTTCCAACCTGCAAGAGGAAAAGCCAAAAGAGACTTATGGGGGTTTTATGATCAGGTCATCCAATTCTTTTTACATTGCTTTTGATTGGACAGTTTTACTGTGGGGTGGAATGTTTAACCACTACTCCAGCCCTGTTCCATTCTCCTGATAAAAATTGTCTCTATAAAGCAGCTGCTAACCTTGCTGGGAGCAGGGCTCATAACATATGGGGGATAGTGCAAGGAAAAAGGGTTGAAAGAACCTTCCCCCTTCAGGTGATCTCATCATGGATCTCATAGTTTGGTCCTTAAAGGACTAATAGCCCAGTCTTATGCATTTCTACCGAGAAGTAAGCCCCCATTACGTTCATTGGAGCCTACTCCCACAAAAGTCAGTACAGAATTGCAGCCTAAGCATGCAACATTATTATAAAGCCTAAGTATGCAACATATATCATGCCTTTCCTCAGAAAGTCTTTCACTTTGCTTTTGGAGAATCCACTTTGCAGCAGTCAGGTTGCAGTTTCCTACTGGAAAAGACTAATTAATGCACAAAGCAGGGAAATAAGAAACAGGATGGTCTGAAATGGCCAGGTGTAGCCTGATTAAAGGTCAGTACCTGCTCTTATATGGAAGGGAAATATGAAACCTTTTTGAATTAAATTAACCTGCCTGATCTATTTATTGCAGCTCTTTCCCTTGTTGCTGGAATCTAGCACACAAATCCTAGTTAGTAGCTATAGGGTCTGGTCTCTAGGATTCCCCAGGAGCCTTTGAAGTTCACAGCAGAATCTTTTAACTTCAGATGCTCCTGTCAAATGTTTTTCCTCTCTAACTTCCAATGCCGAAAGAACTTGTTTTGCAATAACTGCAAAATTAAATATTTTCTTTAATGTTCTATTACACACCTTTACAAAATTTCATCATTAACATCTATGGACAGTAAATGCATAAACACTGGAAGTGTACAACAATGGTTCCTTACATGTTCCTTACTCATTTCCATACTAGCAGAGACCATTGAATATCTATCCATGGATTAAATCACCGGCCTGTTCTTGAATCTTGCTGAGATTGCCTGAGGTGGTGGGTTGGCCAGGAACACCCACTGGGCATCTAACACCAGTTGGCTCCCTCTGTTGACTTCTGCCAGTCTTCACTCAGCATGCCACTTCCCTGGCACCAGTGGCACACACCAGCCCCCACCACCACAGCCTCACATCATTCATTCCACTCCAAGTCCCTTGATTTTAAAAAGAGGGGAATGGAATAGAAGAGGAAGTGTGGAAGAAAGGAGGGGAAGGTGATATCTTCTACTCAAGCTGTATAGTAATTTACCAATTATGTCTCCATATACGTAGTACTCTAGTGATTTTGCAGTGATATAATTGAAGCTAACCCTAAGTAAAGCTAAACATAAGTAAAGCTCATCAGTACCTCATCTATGGGAAAGTACAATCATTCATAGTCAGCTTGTAATCTCAGCAGTAACCTGAGGTAAGGTTCCGCACTTCACACATCTTTCCAAGTAAATATGGAAAGATGTTTCAGACCAGCTAAAAAATGTTGAAAGGGACAGAGTACTGATTCCTGTGAAATTTTGCCAAAATGAAGAAGCTGCCAACAGGCAGCTTGGAAAGCTTTCACAAGGAACAGTAGTACTGTATCCCCAGGCTTATTAGCAAACAGGAGAGGGGAAAGGTCTCTGCTACCTCCTTCACCTCTGATAAACAGACAAGCAAGCTTGCAGGAGAGTATGGTACCGTTCCCTTGCTGAGTGCACTAAGAGGGACCTGGGCAGCAAAACATCTGGACCAGACGGCAAATGCTGTGAGTTTGATTGCTGGCAGTAACCAACAGTCTGTTATGAAGGTGACCTGCACACTTGTCCCATTAAACGTTTTAAGTCCTCAGGGTGTATTCATCATACAAAGGAATTAAAATTGGCTCTTGCTCATTGACAGCTTCAGATGCTTTAAAAAAAAAGTTAAAGTATGACAATTGAATTAACTCTTTCTTCTTTCAATTGGCAGCCTGAAAAGAATGTATTTGATAATGTGAACACTTGGAATAATTTTTCACAGTACAGAAAGTCAATATGAGCGCATGAACAAAACTGTATTCGTTTGTGTAGCAAGAGCTATGAATGTGAGAGCACTTAAAATTTCAGAATTTATCCCTGAATTTCTCTAAGAACTATTTGTGTCTTTAAAAATGTTCATACCGCTACTACATATTGGTGTAGTGTCGGAGGAGTGCTAGCTGCTGTACAGAACATACGTAGTCATTGTGACACAATTCCTGATGGTATTAAGCAGATAGGCAAAGTAGAGGCAGAGGAGCTGTTCAGGACTGGCATTATGTCTTGACCCTTCCCCTTCTCTGCTCTCCTCAGGCATGGCCAGCATTGAAGTCTCTTCCAACCGCAGTGCTACAGGATTGCTGGGGCTTATAACATTGCCTGCCACTGTCATTATTATTTCCTTATTTGAAAGATTTCTGTTCCGTTTTTAACGAAGTATCAGAGCAGCGAACTGTAAAAATTAATTTAAAAACACATCACAAACTATTACAAAAGGAAAAAAACATTTACAGTGCAATCCAAGGCATGTTTTACTCTGAAGCAACCTCTGCTGCACTAGGACTTGCTCCCTAGTAAGTATGCTTAGGATTGCAGCCCTAATCACTACAGGAATAAAATAAAACAAGGCATAAAATTGCCACAGCCAGGGTTTGAACTGGCAAAGGCCATCTGTTGGGACTGGCAAAGGCCATCTAGTAGGTGAAGGCAGTGGTGGCATCTAAATGATTTAAGAACAGGAACTCACTTTTGATTGGCATATGTCAGGACCCGCCCACTGGAAGTGACATCATAACCCAGAGGCTGGCAGAGTCCAGGTCTACCCGTGGCTGGTTCCTATGGGTAGTCCTGGGCTCCGGAGGCTGGCAGAGCCCAAGTCTACCCGCGGCTGGTTCCTAGCCAGTGACGACATCAGCGACTAGTGAGCGGAGCCAGCCAGTTCTGTACAGCGCCTGGTGCCTACAGAACAGAAAGCGAAGAATTCCTCCCACCCCAATTGCAGCTCCAATAGCGATGGGGACAGTTTCCCAAAGAAGCCTCACACCCAGAGCACCAGTGAAACGCTCTGGACTGGAGAGATAGTGGTGAAAGCCTTTCCTTGGTCTTCACGGCTAGGCGAGGTGGAGTTATTCAAAATTGCCAGGGAAGTTGAAAATTGGCACGGGGGCAGCAGCCTCGAAGCCAAGGTTGGCTGAGCAGAATGAGGCAGGAACCTGTGGAAGGGGCTGAGGGGTGGCACCACTCCGGATGGCACCCTTGGGCGCTTCCCCACACCAAAGCCTGCTTACGCCTGGCACATCAGGATGGCAGCTTCAAAAAGTCCCAGCTCCCCTCCATCCCCTCCAGAGCCCCCCTTGATTCGCCACCGCACCCCCAGGACGCCCCAGTGGGCTGCAGACTCACCAGAGCGGCTGCTGACTCCACGTGTGTGGCTGGAGGGAGCGAGGAAGGGGGCTGTGCAGGATGGGACTTCCCCACTGCAGCCCTTCCCCCTTCGCCCCTCTAGGAATCTGGAGTCACTCCCTTTAAACCTCTGAGTGCTGGCCAACCAAGAAGAAAAGCTCTTTGCAGAGGAATCGGGAGGGGGTGAAGCGCCGCAGAATGAAGTGGGTGGAGTCAGCCCTAATTTTAACAAGTGGAACTGAGTTCCCCCGCGTTCCCCCTACATGACATCACTGGGTGAAAGGTTTATAAAGCCTGTTGGCACTAGGACAAGGGTAACTCAATAATGGGCTTATTATACATCAGTGGTTCTCAAACCTTTTAGAATGGGACCCACTTTTTAGAATGGCACTCATGTTGGGACCCACCAGAAGTGATGTCATAGTCGGAAGTGACATCATCAAGCAGGAAGTGCTGTCACTGTGATGTAATCAACTGACACTTCTGGAGTGCAAACTGGCATTCTTGGACTGCAGCAGTTGCACATCCATGAAACATCTCTGGCAAAAAGCAAGATTAGGACAAAATATTATGTAAAAACACTGAACTAAAACCAATTTTCTTTTTAAAACCCTCACTTTGAAAATTCAAACTGTTAACACGCATAATAGGAATATAGCAAGAGTCAGGTTTACAGCTTCCAAGATGGCTACTCCCAGCTTTCCGCGACCCACCTGACGTCAGGTAATGACTCAACAAGTGGGTCCCGACCAATTGTTTGAATAACTACTGTTATACATAATACTATAGGCCTAGCAGAGCTCCGTAATATGTATTGTAATAGGGTTTTCAACAATCCATATGTATGAAAAAAATACTCAAGTATGTAGCCAATAGATGCACTTTGCATCAGTGTCCAATGTTAGATTATATTTCAGTGGCCCATTGAGAGTTTGTTTGAATACATCGATAAATATGAAGACATCACACTGGTTATTGTAGTAAAGAGGAGGTGTTCTCGTAACATAGTCTGTCTCTCCAGCATCTTCCAACCTTCATACACTGGGAAAGTGGAAACAGAATCTACAAATTCTAAAGTAAATGCCGTCATTTGGTAGAAGTTAATTAGTTCTTGCTGCTTTACACGGTGACATGTTGGAGTAATCAATTGGGCTATAAGGAGAACTTGCAATTCTCCTGCATAGGGGGCACTAACCTCCCTTTGAGAGAAACTACTCTCGGTTCTTTGCAAAACACAGCTTTGACTGCCAAAACATTGGTTTTAATTAAATACACGGGGCTCTCTGCACAGCAGGTGCAAGTGAAAAAACCTGCTCTTCTTAAAGCTCCCCCAAGAGCACTTCCTGTATCTTCTATCCCTGGTGAAAGCAGGGCATATGATTGCTTCTGGAGCAGCACACTGGCATAGAGATAAGCCATCTGCCGCTAAAAATGGGAGGAGCAGCCAGGAAACGCAACCAGCCAGGGGCTTCTCACTGAACTGGAATGTGATTTGCCTGGGCTCTGTCTTGAAGGATCCCCTGGAACCACCACCACCAATTACTTTCTCTTCATTTTCATTTCCAGCATTTTGGACATCTTAAGGGCGCAATCCTAACCTGGAGTTAGGTTCACAATGGGGCTTACCATCCTTGGTGTTGTGTGCATTGGCATGTGTCCTTCCAGTTCTGAACATGCTGAAAGGAGTGCAGAAAAGCTGTGCTCAGTTACTGTCTCCTCTCAGCTCCTCCCATCCACAAATGGGAGCTTTTTCTGGGAGGCCCCTGTGATGACACACTCTGGGAACACTCTGGGAACACTTTCATTTGCTGGTGGGGCAATGACAGAACAGGCAATGACAGAACAACTATGTCCCCAGTTATGTCACCACTACATGAAGGGCACAGAGAAAGCCTCAAGGATCGGCAGTGTGCCCTTCTGAGATCTCTCTGCAGCTTCCCAATGATGCCAACCCCAGTGCTAGTCCAAATCATCCAAGAGCTGAACTGGCCTGATGTGGACTGTTGAGGATCTGCAAATTCTTGGAGATGTCTGTTTTTAGGCAGGGGCTGTGTTAGTTCTTGGTCTATAATTTTTCCCTTTTGCACCACATCACTGTTCCTCCAGCATCACCACTATCACAAGCAACAATTGCGCAAATCCCAGGCCTAGGCGGGCACCAGAGATTACAATCATGAAAGTATGGCAATTACTAGTTCGACCAGTTGCCAACAGCCCCCTTCCATTGAATAGGGCATTGTGGGCCTGCATCTTCTGTTGGGGGAGGGCAAGGTCTCTTGAAGCCATCCTTACCAAAAGGAACAAGGCAACAAGGAAATGTGACTTCCAGATCCCAAATGTACCTGAAGTTTGCTGGTACAATGTGAATTGAAAAAGCATCAGCCCAGCACCCTCCAGTGTTGAGCAGAGCAATGAGGGTATGGGTTGCCCTTAGTGCCCTGTGCCCATTTTGGTCAGGATCTACTGGCACACGAGAGAGAGAGAGAGAGAGAGAGAGAGAGAGAGAGAGAGAGAGAGAG
>JAJKFI010000120.1:1620445-1642249 GCA_029204185.1 Lerista edwardsae
AGAGAGAGAGAGAGAGAGAGAGAGAGAGAGAGAGAGAGAGAGAGAGACTGTTTCTTTTCCTCCTCCCTCCCTGCCCCTTTCCCTTTATCTCTCATTATCCTTTCATGTCTGTTTAACAGCATCTATTTAAAAGCTTTCATTCCAGTGCATTTAGTACTGAAATGGATAAAGTGCCCTCTTTCCCATGACCCCTGTTACAGTCATGAATAAAAACAAATTACGCTAAATTATAGAGGTGTTGCTGGATATTACCAGAGGAATGATGAAAAGATGATGGCAGTTAATAAAGTATTTTTTTAAAAGACACCAGGCAATTGTTTTTGCTCAGACACTTTGGGGGATGCAGCCATAAACAGAGAGAAGTGGCATTACAGAGCTTTGGGCTTTTTCATTTAACAGGCCCGGCTGGCAGCCACCGCTATTAGATTTTCCCTTGATGGGCATCAGCTGCACTATTGACACAGCCCTAGGGAAGAGATGCCACCACACATGGGTGCAGAAGACAACTGCTAATATTGCTTTGTTAATTGGCCAAATGCTTCATAGAATTCCATAGGAAATCTTACTCTGACATCGTTAACATTTATTTCAGCATAAGCTTTCGTGCACTATGGTCTGCTGCATCAGAGGCGTGAAGGGAAATCCTCTGCTGTCTTTCCAAAAGCACTTACAGCATTGCAGATTGGTGTTCACTGAAGTTATGAACTTGTGTTTGAGCATGTTTAGGAGGGGAGTGTGTCGAAGACAGAAAGGAGGTGTTATATACAGTAGAAAGACAGAAAGCACCACTGATATCCTGTCTCCCTTCCTGGCCTTGATCCGCCACCCAGGTCCACTCAGACTTCTGCCAGTAAAGTAGCTGGTGCCAGTTCAAATAGACCCATTCAGGCAATGGATGCTTACTCCAGGACAAGGGAACAAATGTTCCCTTACTCAGTGGAGACCTCTGGGACTGCCCTCCCCTGCAGCATGCAGCATCAGAGGCGGAGTGTGGGTGTAGCCCGGGGTGGCACGAGCCATGGGCACCGACAGCAGTGGGGCGCAATTGTGCGGAGGAACCCGCGCACTAACCCGCACTGTTTGCCCTCCCTCCCTCCCTGGTGTCCGTTTCGCTCCAAAATGGAGCTATTCTGGGCACAGGGAGGCGGGGCAGGGCGACGCACAGGGGCAGGGTGATGTGCTGGAGGCGCGGTTTTGTCGCCCTGCCATGGGCGCACTCAGCGCTCAGTTCGTCTCTGTGCAGCATACAGTATGCCCTCTGGTAGCTGTAGATCGGATTGGGCTGCCCAACCCTTTTTACTGTACTGTTCTAACCTACCTGGTCTCTGTTCACTGGAGAAGGAGTTAGTTGCCCCATCTTCTGAAACCACCAGCCTTCATTCCTGTCTGGTTTTAATATGGGAGAATCTCCATTTTTGGTGGTTTCCCAAGGCAGCAATCTGCCTTCTCAGTTAAAACTGATTATTAATCAGGAGGGTTGGAAGGGCATACCTGTTGGTAGGAAATGCACTTAGCAGCCCCTAGATCGATACAGGCAGACAGACAGATGTCTTGCCTTCCCATCCCACTGTGCAGATAGTGCCTCAATTTTCCTCCATGGGATCCATTTTGCCAACCCCAGCAGCTGATGCTGATAGTGTGTGGCTAGAGGGTGGGCATCCTGCTTGCAGGAGAAAGTGGTATTTGAGTGTGTTTCCGAGGCAATGGCAGTGTGACTGGAATATAGACAGAGGCCTTCAGGAATGTACCTAGTTCCAGCTGCCATTGTAGAAAGTAACACTTTCTGACAGTTTCCTTCTTTCTTCAGGAGGGGTGATGGAGGGCGGGGGCTGAAGCCTGTGGAGATAGACACAGCACAGCCACCTTAGGGAGAAGGGAAGGGAGGGGAGATCAGATGGGCAAAGACAGACTTTGTTCTGGTGGGGCCATGTTTTATTCAGCAGACTTCTGCCAGGCATTGTGGTCTCCTAATGAGAGGGAGCTGCTGGGACAGAGATAAGTTGTTTCCCGTGTAGAGGAAGCTGCAGCCACTGCGGCCTCCTGAGGCCTCCTGAGCTGCTTGTTTTTTCTAGCCCTGGCTTCCAAGGCCTTTGAAACAACAAAACGTTTCACCGCAAGCCTCCCTTCAAGCACACCTGTTGACAATAGTGAAGCCAGCTGGGCAGCTGCCAGGCACTGAGATGCCCCACCATCTCTTTCCTCTGCTCAGATCGTTAGGAAATCACCTCTGCTGGGCAGCTGGTGTGGAAGGGCTGGGCCCAGCAGCTGGCCCATTCAGTGTGTCGCTCACTGCTCTGTGAGATGGGCAGCCAGATCCAGCACAAAATCCCCCACACTGATGCAGCAGTGCCAGCACAGCTTGCACTGCATCCTGTGGGGAAATTTCAGCTCGAGGTAAGGGGACATTTGCCTTGTTGCCCTGGGGTAAGCTCCAGCAGCCGCAGTGGGGCAGCTCAGACCTGCATGAGTTCAGTCACTGGTGTGAATTCATGTTGCCCTGTCAGCTGATCAGGCTCAGGATGGGGTATAGGATGCGGTGTGTGCTGCTGCTGCCAATCCCACGCCCTTTCAGGCAAACGCTCCCTTCCCCCAAGGAGACCACCGGCGGTAACCCGGCAGAACCAGGATCCAACGGTCGCCAATTTGGTGCCACTGGAACCCTGGGCACTGGCAGGTTCAGGACTGGGCTGTAGGGCTGCTATCTTATATACACTTTCCTGGGAGTAAATCCCACTGAGCCTAATGGGACTTACTTCTGAGTAGACATGCATAGGCTTGGGCTGTAGCGCCCATTATGCCACACCGCTGAGGCATAGAAGCAGAAGTGAGTCCATAATAAAAGGAAAGGTGAGACAGCAGTGCGGGAGGCCAAACAGGAGGACCATACATTCATGTGTCAAGTGTATGGCTAGCAGTCTTGGGTAGAAAGCAATGCTTTTCTCCATACAATTCACACATGCAGATTGCTATGATTATTTATAGTGGAAATGTTTATACCTCACCTTCCCACTCGAAAAATATCACCTAAGATGGCTCTCAAAAAACAATGAAATCATGATGCAATAAAAATATTCAAACAAAATAAAGCATGAGAGCAGCCTCATCCTAGTCTGCAGGGATAGGCACTTAAGTGTCTTGATCATGCAATCATGCCTTGTCTCAACTTGAGTTGCCAGAATGCTGTTTTTTCATAACTCGCGTTAACTTGAGTCATGGACATCAACCACTCACTAACTGCACTGTGGGTTGATAGCCTTGGTTTGCTCTAACTCATAGATAGCAAACAACCCACAGTGTTGTGAGTTCGTAAGCAATGTGCAACTGTGGTTTGTTCTAAAGTAAAAGTGTTCAGTCTTCTCCTCTCATGCAAGAAGGAGGGGGGACGGAACCAGCTCCCATATATGTTTGTTCATGCAGCACTAAACCGTGGCTTAGTGCAACACCTTAACTGAGCCTTTGACTGCATTTGGACAACAAATTTGTACTTGCACATTTTGAAAAAGGAGCAGTCAAATGACAGTTGTGGAGAGTGTCCATGTTTACAGACAGCAGTTCGCCATGGTGGCAATTTCCCAAATAACTATCATTGGGTGAAACTGTTCTCTCTGCAGCAGACACTGCATCAAACCGGGCTCTGTTATTAGCAGGGCCAGAGGCATTCGGGGAGACAGAGAGCCCACGCTGCTCAGGGAGGTTTGTTTGCATTTAAACAGAGGCCGCGCTCTGCAAGACTGACTCCGTGTCTGGAGTCTAGTTCCCAATTACATATGGAGGTGCCTAGGTAATAGCAGCGATCCACAAGCTACTTTCCATATGTTTTTTATAAGTTGGCAAGTTAATACATTTGTCAAATAAGCAAGGAATAAATACAACCCCCATCTTTTTGCAAGATGTTCCAGCTACAGAAATCCTGAACACGTTCTGTGTCGGCAGTAACACTGGCACGGTCTCTGGTTTTCTGGGGGGCATTACTGGAAGTGACTTTATGGCTGCTGGCAGACATGCCAGTTATACAGGGCACAGGGCAGGTATCCCTGCTGGCAGGGTGCATCAGACTACATGCAAGAGATTATTCCTCAGGGACACCTATATTTCTGCTTATTGTGCGGTGGGCAAAGTAACCATAACTACTCTTTAAGGTGCATTGATTTGTTTTTTGTAGTTCAATATTAATAATTCCAAAAGCATGCTTTTTTTAATGTGGATTGCCTCTGGCTGTAAGTTTACACTTTTGCCCATGAGAGTTTGGGCTGAAGTCTAATTAACACAGCTCGATCCTAAACACTGAGTTCAGTGGGACTTCCTATTATAGTATAGTAGTCCTTCCAAATGAACTAGTGCTACATGTTACTCCTAAATCCCCATCCATATGGCAGATGAATGATCTCAACTGCTTGGAAATGAGAGGAAATGTCATTACCTCTCAGATGACTTGTAAGCAAGCAAGCAAGTTCTGTGCCTGGTAATTCCTGGAGAAAAACATTGAGCGACCCCATATGACAAATTTTCCTTCCAAAACTAACCTCTCAATTTTCTTTTGTTTAGCCACCACATAAAGCTGTCATTTAAAAGTCAGTATATGTAAGGAAATAATGTATTGTACAGCAATAATGTGGTGTTGCCTCTGCATTGTAGTGAGTTATTAGACCATTTGGATGTAGAAGAAACACCACATTTCCAAAGTCAGTTAAGATAATTTATTTGGGGTGAAACCAAAGCAAGCACATAGCTTGAGTAGACTATAATTTGAAGTGTTCCCCTTACAAAGATGCTCTGAAATCTCCAGGAGAATGGTGGCGCAGAAGGACCCAAGACGTACCCTTGCTAACCTACCCTATTAAAAGGTAGAAGATGGGAGGATTGTGAACTGTGTTTCAGAAAAGGAATAGAGCTGAACATGAAGGGAGAGGGGGATGAACGGGAAACTGCAGGCAAGAGAAGAAGGAAGCACTGTAGACCAAAAGAATGGAACTCATGCGCAGAATGTTCTGCAAGGATAGCTAAGAAGAGATGAACTAAAAACATTTGTACCTATTTTCCTCTATACTGATTTCCCATCCAGGCAAGGACAGATGTTAAATGGGGCTGTAAAGAACCAGACCCATATAAGGAGACATTTACTGCCAAAGTGGTTTATTGTTTTTCTAAGGGGGGGAGGGAAGAGGTCCCTGCCTTCTAACAACTCTTCTGTTCCACGTTGACAAGAAAAATGTTGCCATCATTGTTTTTGAGGGCTGCCATTGTCTCTGACAGTGTACAGATAAATTATGCCAGGCAGTGGATAGGATGAAATGGCATGGCTCCATAACTCTCAATGCCCTTGGAGAGCATTCAATTCCCTTGGCCACCCACTGCACCCAATGGTCCTTCTGGTCTCCAAAACCTGGACAAATTACTCTCTCTTATGTATCTGGTGCTCCAGTCTTTGAATAAGAAATATAAGGAGTCCTTTGACCTGAAAGTCATACAGAATGATGCTCCTCGTTAAGGAAAACACAGGTATAAAAACAATGGTGATTTTGCCTGTCTTCACACGCTTGTCCACTGCACTCCTCAGCAGACAGGAAAACTGTGAGGATGTTTAATGAAGGCTAATTGATCCTTTGTTTTGAAAATATGTCTCCCGAAGCCCAAGTAAACAAGTGGGCTGGAATAATGTTGGCATGTTTAATTAGGTTCTGTAGCAGATTTTGGCTTCAGTGATAATCGTATGTATAAATAATTAACCCACTATTTTTGTCTTACTAGCCATGTGCCACGAGAAAGCAGGATTTCTGCCGCAGGCACCAGGATTGCTAGAGGGATTCGGGAAGGGAAGGGAAGGGAAGTGTGCGGCCAGCCATGCCGCTTCTTTGAAATTGCCTTTACATCTTGTTTGTGGAGGAAGATGCGGCCTTATGTACTTTCCCTCCCAAGACTCAAGGGATTAGGAAGGCAAAGCAGATCTCCTCTGGGATGCTACCAGGCAGAAAAGAGGTCCATACAGCCCAAAAAAGTACCCTTGAGGACTACATTATCTTTTTCTGTAAGGAAGTACTAATGTAACAGGACATGCACAGTAGGACCTCATGTGAATTTTTGATGATGTGAGACATAGTTCCTAGGTTTCATGCTCTTTCTAAGATGGTTCTGCACAGTCAGTGACCTGTCAAACCAAATGTTGTCCACAAGCCATCCGGTGCTCAATACATATCCTGGTTTCCTGGTTTGTAAAAATAGAAGTTATTATATTAAGCCTGTGGCAGATTACCCCAGATGGCCGATGGGCTGCATTCAGCCTGATGGGTTACACAAGTCCCTGAACTACCATCCTTCCTACCTACCTTCCTACCATCTCCTCCTGTTTCGGCTCATCCATCCAGTGAGATCAGCAGAGGACCTCTTGCTATGCCACCCCCACTGCTCCCCAAGAAATGGTCAATGGGAAGGAGTATGTGAGAGTTTACAGTACCCACTCCCTGACATTCCTTGCCCCAGAAGGTCCATATCGCCCCTTCCTTAATAACACTAAGAGCTTAGTTAAGGCTTTTTTAAATATTTTGAATGATATAAAGGTTTATTGATTTTGTTGCCTCCCTAAGGTAGAGTGAGTTGTGTTCTGCCTGCTCTTGCTGCTGCTGTTCCTGTGCTAGTTTTGCATTGTTCTAAGTACTGTGATATGTTTTATTTTACAATAAGCCATCTTGGACGGTCCATTTTTTTTTTAATCACAAGGACAGCATCTACTTGTATACATGGTTGTATACTTGTATACTTGTATACATGGTTGTATACTTGTATACTTGTATACATACTGGCAACTTCAGACTTACATGGGTTAAAGAAAAACTGGGCCATTGAGTTAGAAAACTTTTGCTTCCTCCCCTTGAGACTTACTTTGTCACGAGGCCCACAAATGGTTACTCTGCATGTAGGAAAAAGCCTGCACAAAGTGCCCAAAACATGAACGCCATCATGCGGGGTTTGCTCTGTGTACATATAGCAAGTATATTTGGGTTGTTGTATGTGTTGCTGTGTATGAACATTAATGAAATAATTAAATGCTCAGCTGCCTCGGGGTCTGCTGCCACACCTGCTGTTGTTTAATGTGCTTGTTAACTAGCACATTGCTCCAAGATACCTACACTTGGCTGTCACTGGAAAAAACTGATGAGCTGTAGCTGGAGTTCAGCAGGCAGCCTTCCCTCACTTTCTGGGCTCTTCAGTAAACAGCCACAAGTATAATGATCCACTTGAGCTGTAAGCTAAACTTGAGCCAGCCTGGGCAGTGCCCTTTCGTATGCCTAGCAGTGGTAAGCCACCGCTAAACCTTCCGTGAGGAAGTCACACGCTCTTCAAGGAAAAAAAGGCAGTTTCCATCAGATGTTGACACAGCAATATGATCCATAGCAAGTGCTAGTTGTTGTTTTAAGCCGAATGTGACTAGCCACTCTCAAAGGTTGTTTGCTGGTGTAAATGTTTGTTTACCCCCCTTTGACATGGGAAGTGTGTGTGTGTGTGTGTGGGGGTGATCACAGATTCTGTACAACTGGTGTCAGGAGAAAGGCTGAGGTTTGAGGGTAAATGCCAGCTGAAGTAGCTTACCTGTCCCTTGTCAGAGAGGGAGAGTGGACTAGAAGCAGCCTCAGCAAATCTTGCTATGTCTTGCTCATCTTGAAGCTTCCTTGGAATCTCACCGCCAGCCCTGGTTTAGCTCTGCTCCTTTCCAAATCCCAGCACTTCCTGCCTCACTGTACTGTAGGCCATGCAGAATTGTGTCACATATCATAAGGAGAATATGCTTATTCTTCCAAGCAAAATGGAGATGCATGCGTTGCCTGGAGGCATCTTCTGGAGCGGTGCTCAGGCCCATCTGTGGCCCACGCCTGGGCAGTGAAGCGAGAGAATTGTGGCTGCGCTCACACATTTCCAAAAATGGGGGGGGGAAGGAACGTAGGTGGAAGCAGACTCTATGATGCTGAGCAAAGAAAGCCCCAATTTTCCCATTTGCATTTCTTGTCATTTGCAAGCAGCGCATGGTCACGATGGAGTTGCTCTAGGCTTTAGGCACTCAGCGAGGTTTAAAACGTTGCAGTCAGAAGAGTTTTTGCTGTGCCTTCCTGTTATCATATTTTTAACTGGGGAGCCCTTTTCTCCCACATGTGGTATGCCCAAATAGATTCCACTGCTGTGGGGAGCTCTGTGAACTGGTGTACATGAGGGGAAATCATATAGGGAGCAATCAGAATACAAATGTCTGAGAAAGTAAGCATGCGGAAGACAACGGCCATATCCATTTATGGCGGCAGAACTCCTGGTCCACTGCCATATAATAAGTTCTGCTAAGGCATCCCCAAAGATGTGCCACTGTCATGTCCTTCAGGGCCACTGGCTCTGAGGCTCTGCACCTGCTGCAGTGACTCAAAGACACCACACTGAGCTGTTACCCCCTGCCTACTTTGTGGGCAGTTAGGAGCAGAGAGTAAGCAAGCAAGGGGTGGTTCAAGGGTGAGAGGGGTGGATTTTGGTGGCAGCAATCCTCCTTTTCCAGACCCTCTTTGCCCAAACCCTCCCTCAGGTGTCTAAAGAGCTAAAAAGCTGGTGTAGATCCAAGGAGGCCCTGTGATGTCCAGGCAGCCTATGGAGAAGTAAATACCTCTCGTGGGCCATCTGGTCATTTCCCCCTCCATAGCATGTAGTGTAGGCAGGAGGTGTGGACTGATGGTTGAGCTGCTGGTACTGCCTGAAGCTAAGCGGGAGAATTAAATCTGTGGTCTATTTTTGGATGGGAGACAGAACACCAGGCTGGGACAGGCTGCAGTACATGTTGTGGCAGAACAGGGTTACTGTGAAGCTGCGTAGCCAGTGCGGGAATGTTGTGAGAAGGCCAGCCGGCAAAAGAACGGAGTCCAGCCTGGAGGACCTGTTCAGGCTGGACTTACAATCACCTGCTGAAGCTCCGTGTCACACGGCCAGAGGAGAGAACCACACTGTGAAGGCTACATCTGGGACTGAGGATTTGGAGAATCGTATATTTGTAAAAAAAAAAAAAAAATAACCCATTGAAAAATGGTAGTTTAGACTAGCCTGCCCATGTAAGCCGCCTTGGGCATTTGCTTTGGCATGGGGAAGGCAGGGTATAAATTCTTCAAAATAAAAAATAGTGTACACTTCATGCTATGGACTGGCAGGGGATAGGATTGGGCCCCAAGTATCATTAATCCAAAGAGGAGATGTCCTCTTATTCTGTTGCTGCTAAATTTACTCAAGAGCTTCAGTGAAGGGTGTTGTTGGGTATCAATTGGGAATTTGGTATGATTTTAGAGAAATACAGAAGAAGATCTGAGAAGAAGGGAAACAGTAATAAAAGTACTTTGATCTAGGATTGGAATGTAATAAGATTCTGATAGGCTGGTGTTATTACATCCTTATTACATTCATATATGTATATCTTTAAGACAACTTATTGTGATGTGAGGCTTTGAGGTTTGGGATGTGTATGTCAATGGAAGAGTTCATTTTAAAGTGTAGGCAGATAATGCTGGGTGAGAAGTCAAGTCCCAGGTGCAGCTTATTAATGGAGAAAGTAACTTTGTGTTGTATGTGGAGGGATTGACTAATAGAGTGAGGAGTTATTATAATAAGTATGAGCAAAAGCATAAAGTACCAGGATTGGTCCAAGACCCCTCGTGGGCTGCAAGAAAGAAGGTATAAAGATCTACCAGGCCTAATCTGGGGAGGCTTCTGTGTCAAGCGGTTGCAGCTGGAAGCTCTGCTGCTCTGAGGACCAGTCTGGGGTGATGTAGACCGTGCAGAAAAGATCTAGTGAGCTTTGTTATTTTTCAGTTGTCTGATACTTACTGTTTCCCATGAGTGCATCCTTGACTAGCCCCCTGCTTTGCATGGAGTGATGCTGCTCCTTCTGTACTAACCTATTCTTGAACAAATATCTTTTATGCCACTTGGAGGTGTGCATGTGTTTCCTAGCTGAGGAAGGGGAACTTGCTCATGGGAACGGAGAAGGACCAAAGCACTGGTTAAAGGGGTAAGGCGCTCTGGTTGGGGAGCAGACACAGGGGAACCTCTGTGGGGTGAGTGAGCCATGTGGAAGGCACTCACACCTCAGTGGGGCTCCATTATATGGTGACAACTCCATTACAGTTGTCAAAAGCTTTTTTGAAGTCCAAATTTACAGTGTCAACTGGATCACCTCTATGCACATGCCTGTTGACACTCTCAAAGAACTCTAGAAGGCTGGTGAGGGTTTTCTTCCATCCAATTCAGCATTTCAGGCTTGGTTTCTACGGAGCAAGGGGTTAAAATGGCTGCATCAGATCCTCAGGAGGCCCCATGAAGCAGCACGGGGAGTCCTTTAAGAGAGAAGGGCCAGGGAATAAAAAAGGAATGCACAGTTTGGATGCTCGGGGGCTGTGGCTGTGGACCCAAACCAGAGACCAGGAAAGCAGGTGAGGACTAGGGGAGGTGCCAGTTGTCCCACTTTGCCAGCTACAGGGCTCATGGCAACTGACCAGCACCTCGCCTGCAAAGACACAGAAAGAAACTGCACAGCTGGACAGACAGAAGATGTAGAATGAGGGCCCAGGCACCACAGCAGATGGCATAGGTTTTGTGGACGCTGCTTGCTGACATGGCTAAGCTCAGAGCTGACTTTCATTTCATTGACTCTCGTCAGGGTGTCTCAATGAACTGTGTGTCACAATGTGAGAAAGGACGACAGCTGATTCTGTTCTTTGGGGGCAATGGAGCGGGCTGGTTTCAAACGTTGGGGCTAATTATCCTGATGCTTTTTGTTAGAGGATGGTAGGCTCAAGGTGGATTATATTCAGCCTGTGTGATTTGGAGACTGGCATGAAGGGAATTCAGCAGGTATTGGCTGTGGAAATAACGATACAGACAGATGCAAGAGTGACAGTGTGCATGGTCAGCAAGTGTGGTCATGTTGGCCTCCACCAGTGGGAGAGTGTGCTGTTCATTTAAAAGCTTGTGGATTGCTTCTCTCCCTACATCATGTTGGCTTCTTTTCCTGTATCTGCCTTTGTAAGAAAGGCTGCGGTTCTGTGCAAGTAATGTTTGTTGCAAAAGTCAGTTTGCAGTGTTTCAAACTGCTTTAATCCCTCAGTTCTGCTAACAGTGGCAAGACAAGAAAATGTAGTTCCTTGGAAAGGTCAGGATTTCATGTAGGAATCAGTCTCAGGGTGCAATTTTCCAGGACCAGGGTAAGGTAAATATTCCCTTACCTTGAGGAGGCCTCTGTAACTGGCTTCCCCATCGCAGTATGCACAACATGCCCCATTGGCTCAGTTATGTCAGTGCTGGAAAGTTGGTTAGGATTGCATCCTCAGTCAGTATTCTCAGCCGGTGTTTGGAGTCTTGGAGGACAGGCCAATGTATAACGTTTGGGTTCCAAGGCAGGATACCAACCCATTACTGTAGCGTCACAGCCAGCCAATTTCTTGGAGGTGAATCAGGTCATTCATGGATCAGATTGCCAATATTTATCGCCTGCTGGGTTATTATGGGCAATGGTCTGTTTGGTGTTTAATGAAATGGCCATTTAAATTAATACATAAGCAAATGAACAGCTGTCTTCAGGAGATGCGTCCTACTCCTGAGAGAGACATACAGTCTGTCCCCGGTGACATATGTTAAGCATTGTTGTGCAAGTAAAAGCAAGCTGGGAATCCTGCCACCATTATTTAGCAGGAAGCAAGACAAAATCCTTCCTGCTCTTATGCAAGCAATACACCAGGCAGTCCTGCGCAGCAGCTCTGCCTTCCAGGTAAGCCCTTCCCGTTGCCTGGGAAAAGGAACGAGGGTGGCCTTGCACATGTGCTAGCACTGATGTGGAAAGCATCTTGCAAAGCCATTCAGCTTCTGCTCCTAATCAGCTCTTGTCCTTGAAAGCCAAATTCTACCAAGCATTGATTCACATTCTTCTTCCTAATGTCACGTCCCGCAGAGAAAGTACATTAGGAGGCAGCAAAGCTGGAGAAGTACCAGTCCTGTTACATTGATTTGAGCAGCTTCTCCTTTTCTTGGAGACCAATAGAGGGAAGAAAGCCATGAAACTGAAGTTGAGTCTTATGCAAGACTCAGAGCCCTAAATGCACCCCTTGGTGCAATACAGCTCCTTGCCTTTTCTTTTGTTGTGCTGACAGAAGGCAGCCTGCATCACAATGACCCAATTTAGGTGCGATGCCAAGTGTGCAAGAAAATGTACCCCATGTGGCCTTCCACCCAGCTGGTGCCTCACTTAACCCAGGCTGCCTTGCATATATAGTCAGCAGTCACCTGCCTGGGATCCATGGCCAATTCAGGCACTTCTCTGAGGTGTGCTGCACTACAAATGGACTGGCTAAGGGCCTGGTATAAACATGAAACTGGCTAGCTGGAAAAGCTCATCATGCCTTGAAATGCTGAAATCAGGCCACAGTCAGAAGCTTTGGAGCAGTTTCCGTGGGAGAGGCAGAAGAGACCAGCAGCAAGACTTCAGAGTGCCTGTGCAGCAACACTGATTACCTGCGGACATTGCTGCTGTGAAACTTGCCAAGCCTGCCCTGGGAGACGTGCATGCTCTGAGTCTTTGAAGGAGAACAATGGAATGAAGGGAGAACGAGGTAGATGCCTGCAGGACAGCACACTAAAGCAATGTCCTAGGATCCAGGCACAGGAGGAGGCTGCTGAATAGGAAGAAAAGGCAGGCATTGCAGCTGGGATGATTTAAAAAAAGGAGACTTTGTGCCCCCTAGTGGCAGTCTGCTGGCTTTGCACTGCTGGTGAGGAGGGGGGGGACCCAAAGTAGGCTCTTCCATATCAAATGCAGCTGTGTTTTCCACACTGTCTTCACTGGTGGCTGACAAGCAGGGCCAGCCCAAGACATTTGGCTGGCTGGACTGCAGGATGAGATGATGGCACCCCATCCCTGCATATAAAAGCAACATAAAATCATAGAAGTAGCTGCAATTCAAAGCAGTCTGATCTTTTTTGTTTGTTCTAAATTATCAGAGAACAGAGAATTATCAAATTCTACAGAGCTCTTCATCCGTTAGCAGAAGGATATGGAGAGAGCATGCTGTAGGGACCTCAACACTCCGCAGTACATAAAATATAAAGTACTGCTTTACTTGCAAACCCTGAAAAATATGAGATGGTTTTAATACACACCCACATGTGCATCCTTAAACAAAGGATGTGAGAAATGGATTCCTCCCATTCTGAAAATACAGAGCCAGTAACCCAGGCTGCAATCCTGTACACTTACTTGGGAGTTAGTACCATTGAATTCAATGGGACTGAGTAGGCTCCAGGCGAAACGTGAAACATGCAGGCTCTTCCCAATGCTGAGAAGGAGGGCTGGAAAGCAAACTGGAATGCTTTCCAAGGAGGGCTGGAGTGATTTGGAATGCAGGGGAGAGGGCAAAACTGGGGCAAATTCAAGGAAGAAAACGGACAATCCTGGAGCAAACTTTGGGGAGCAGGGAGATAGAGAGCAACTTTGGAGGTAAGAAAGGGGAAGGGGAGAGGAGAGAAGGCAACCTTTGGTCGTGGGAATGGGACTGAGAAGAAAGGAAAGGAAGAGAGGAGTCAGAGAGCAAAGATCCTGCCACGTGCTCCCTCAGTTAGCAGATCTGCTCCTGCTCACTCAGGAGGATGGGATGCTGCTCATCTAGGCTGGGACTGGAACTAGCCTGGGATGTGCTGCGACCATAGCCTTCCTGCAGCCCGTTGGCTTAAAGGGGGGAATGAGCAAGGCAGCCTCTTTCCACCCTTGCTGCCACCATTAGGTGAGTTTTAGACTTATGTAGAGTTCCCAGCAGATGCACACAGAAGTCTCTGGCTGCAGTGACAAAAGGGCAGTCTTGTTCTGCCCACAGAGCTGGGCTAGGAACAACAAGGGGGTCAAACAGCATAAACATGGCCGTGGATTTTGCCACTTTGCAAATCCACCGCTTGACATGACTGTTTCAGCTCACCCCATCAGCCAGTTGGCCTGTGCACAGGGCAGGTCTTGAAAAGATCTTACTACAGTAAGACAACTGTACTGTGACAACTGCTGCTGTCAGTTGGACATTGGTGTCATATTTGACCTCTGTTACGACAGTAATGCCCAGCTGGTCCAGAGTTGACAAGACTCAAGTGCAACGCAGTCATGCCCAAATACCTTTGCTGAGCAGGATTTAGCTACTACCTCAGAATCAGTCTTCAGACCCAAGAGTTAATATTGTGAAATTTCTACCTGGATTATAAAAGATAAAGAATTGATTCTGTTACATTACCCAGTTATTTTATTGCCAGTTGAACCCTATCCAATTCATATTCACACAAGCTACAGGGCGGCCAACCCTAGTGCAATGCAGTTATAGGTTGGAGTTCATGTATATGTAGCCTTGTCTTTCAAATCAGTACTCATCCTTCTTTATGTCTGCCCTTTGATCTGTTCCTTGTCTTGCCCTGCTTTCAGCTCCCTTCTGTCAGATTCTGCTCACTGGCTGCTTGTGTCCCTCTTGACCATCAACCATCTGCCAATACAGATCTCTTCCCCCTCCTTTGGCACCATTCCTGGCATCCTAGTCACTATTCCTCATAAGGGGTCCACAGCATGTGAGCTCCTTTGCTTGCTGCATGGCAGGGCAGGTCATCTTCCAGCATTGGCGATGTTGCCATACGTCAGCCAAACTCCCAAGTTGGAGAGAGTTCATCTTTGAGCGATGTGACCGCATGGCCACTCAGCCTACCAGGAACAATGAACCTGACTCATCACATCCTTTTTGCATATCTCTCATCTCTCAAAATATATGTTTTATATTTTGTAATATATAATAATATTGTGTAGACTGTTTTGAAAATGAATACCACCTGGTACAATTAGTGCCTAACATCCTCAAAGACTCTGGAGACAAATTTGAATACAGGCCTTGATAACCTCACATTCAGCTTAAAAGGTACTGCAAGGACAAGAAGCAGTTTTAGGGTCCAGATGAAGACTGAGACCATAGCCAGGCCAAAGAGAAAACTCTCCTTACTCCCCATTACAGTCCTGATTATGAAACTCTGCTGCTGCTGCTAGTCACAGTTTTTTAAACAAACACACACACAGACCACCATGACACAACTAATGTATTGCAAGTTCGACTATAGGATTGTGAGAGTCCTCAAGGTTCCAGCTTGCAAAATGGCATTCCCTTGGCTTGGAGGTCAGGCTTTGTCACAAACTGATGGAGGAGGATCCATTCCAGGGAGAAACTTTGAATGGATCAGACTTTCAGCAAGCAGTTTGAGAAGGAGAAAGTAATGCAATTGAACAAGCCAGCCTGCACTGTGCTCCTAATTACCTTCCAACAGTGGCTTTTAGTTTTCAAATGCAAACAAGGGTGCTGCTGGTTATTGAATGACTCCCCTAAATGAATTACTTTGGTGCACTGGATCAGTCAATAGGCTGCAGACTCTGAGCTAAGGGAAGCTTTTTTAAGGGAAGCAGCACACACACACACGGACACACACACACACCCCAGCACGCACACCCCTCCCTCCTTCCAGAGAAGTTTGTGGGAGTATTTAGTGGCACTATAGAAAATCTTGAACAGAGTAGGGTGCTGAAAATATACTTTCTGAATGTAAGAAATCCAAATCTGAATGAACTTGAAATCCACTTCCAGCTAGTGCCCTATAGGTCAGAGATGCAGCTCACTGACATGGGAGTCGCTCATTCATCCTGGTCTGGAAGATCTCAAACTTGGTTTATGGACTCAGACATGCTACCAAGACCTTGTCAGCCGTGGTTGGTTCTAGGTACTGTGTGCATGAAAACTGTACCGAAACACAATGTTCACTGTGCCCCCTTCCCTCCTTTCTGTTCCTCATGTGCCCATAAGGTGGAAAAGGAAGCTGTCTGATATTCCAGGGAGCTATAACATATTTTCCAGCCAAATATAAATGGCCAGATTATTTTGACAAAAAAGAAGAAAAAGAAGGAACCTCTTGCATACCGAATCTGTTTCAGAAGTCTGTTGGGAACCTGGATCTGACTCTCTCATACTGTGCGTGCATGTTTGAAGCTTAGCATCATTTGAATGCATTAATTGGACACCTAGATGAACTGGGGTCCCGACAAGGCCTTTGAAGATTAGGATGTTCATAAAGGAGATTCCAACCCAGCAACTTTAGAACAATGCCAAAACGCAGCTTGGCAAAAATATTAATGAACTGCATGTTTTCACTATTTGTATCACTGTTTGTATCACTTTGGGCTCAGTCCTAACCAATTTTCCAGCACTGCCATAGCTGTGCCAATGGGGCCTGTGCTGGAGCCTGCAGTGGAACAGTAGTCACAGAGGCCTCCTCAGGGAAAGGGAATGTTTGTTCCCTCACCTCAGAGCTGCATTGCCCTTACCCCTGAGCTGCAAGGTTGGCTAGGATTGCGCCCGTAATCAGGTGGCTGATCACATGACTCGACATGCACCCCAGAGATCAGTTCATATAGGAAAAGTGAAGACTATACTTTTTCCACCTCTTGCTCCTGTTTTGGGTTATGAGCCTATGAAAAGAAGGAAGGACTGACGTTTGTAACTCAGATACATGCTGTACAATACGCGGGACCTTATGTTACATACCTCTACTGTGTCTGAGAACCAGGGGCAGCTTTAAGTCAATTGCTCCCACTTTGGTCCCGCACCTGAAGGGGCCCCATGCTAACGTAATCTACTCTAGTCTTTTCAGATGTTTTTTTAATTAAATCATTTTGCAGTCAGTAACTATAACATTTTGCAGTCAGTAAAGTAAAAACTTTGCAGTTTTTAAACTATCTAATTTTCAAAGGTAATCTACACATTTTATATGCTCACTTGTAGGCTTACATATATGCAGTGTTATACAGTCATGCCTCACTATCCACTGGGGTTCTGTTCCGGAACCCCAGCAGATACTAATCAGTGGAAAAATAGCTTTAAAGACCCACTTCCCGTCCATTCTGGGGTGACAATGGAGGAGCAAGAAACCCAAGGAGCTTGCAACCGGTATGGTTTAATAGCGCAAAAGTCAGAAATTGGATTTTGGCACTTTTTTCCTTGGTACAAGGCATTTAAAAGTGGACCCCAGAATCAGTGATGAGTCAAATTAGTGGATACAGAATCAGTGGATAACAAGGCACACCCTGTATTAAAATGTGCCTAGATCCATTTGATCCATTACTCATGTGCACATTTCAATTGCTTTCTATTCTACCATAGAGAGGTAAAGTCCATAAAAATTATTTTAATATCTATAATATCTATAGACCTTAGCTGTGAACCTGGAGCCCTGGAACAAATGTTCCAATTGGTCCCCACAGCTCTTAAGACAAGCCCTGCTGAAAATACTCGTGAGACCACTTAATGGCACAATTCCTTCCCACCCATGTATTAGGGTTATCAGATACAAATGGGGTCAGAATGCCTATACCTTTAACCATTGTAAAAGAAGAGGGGATTTTGGCAGATGCAGCTCAACACTGAAAGGTTTGAAAAGCTGCACATGCTAAAATTCCTTCTTCTATACAATGGTTAAAGGTATAATATAAGGATTCTGTGCCTGTTTGTATCTGGTTCCCCTGCTTAGATAAGTGATGATGAGATGGGCACATCATGCTATTTGCTCATGTGAGTGTGTCCTGCATTTAAATACTTACCTGAGAGAAGTGGCTCCAACCTCATTAGCAGCGTTCAAATGTGGCTTCAGTGCTGTGATATATCTGGGCAGGTGATTCAGAATGACCCTCTCAAATCATACACGAGGATATGATGGTGGGAGGATAAGATGCCTGGGAAAACCACTGACTTCAGAGTGGTAAGTGAACATGTGGATCCAGACAAAGGCCTATCAGCCACTTCCTTCACAGCCATGATATGATTGCTAGGTTTGCAGTATGACCCAATTAAAAGGAGATGGTCACAGTTCTCAGACAGAATTGCTCATAATGGGATATTTGACAGATCGGTCCATCCCCCAAAGAGTGCTCAGAAGGGAGTCTTGGAATGGGGGAGCAGAAGGAAGAAGGATGATGTTTGCAGTGTAGCATTTACTCAGCTCATTTGGCAGGGTTTAAGTGGCAGGCACTGTGCACTTCAGTGAGCCTGGTGCGTAGAGTGCTTGTGACAGTATTCAATTAATGTTGAATCTCAAGGCAACAAGTCACCCCCCCCCCACTGCGTTTGCCAGGAAGGTCAGGAAACTTCGCCTTGGAAAGACAAATATCCAAAGAGGACAGTTTTGGCAGTTTCTTGGTGACAACTCCAAGGTATCTGTAAGATTTAAAGGGAAAACAAATAGAAACTATGGAAAACGCACAGGAAATGTTGGAAGAAGAAACTAAATAGGACTCAGAGTGGTGATAGGCTGTGCAGATGTGAACCGACACACACACACACAGGCATGAACAACCTGCTGTTAATCTATCAGTAATCAGGGATGTGCCAGAGCCACTGTGGCAAGTCTCAAGTCAAGTCTTGAGTCTCCTCCCTACGACATAACTTGTGCATGGGTTATGCCACACACCTGTGGCGACTTACCCCCAAAATTCTTGTGTTTTCACTGGAGTAAGAGTCTTTTGTGAAACGAGTCGCGGCACAGGTCAGGTGTGACTCCACGGGTAAAAAGGGAAGGAAGGTGTGTGTGTGGGGGGGGGTGTTGTCGGAGTTGTTGTTTTACACTCCCCTGATGTTTCCGTCCCATCTGCAGTCAGCAATGTTCTGAAGTCCTTCATTTCAACCACAATTTCATTTATGTAAATGAAAGCCGTGCTGCTGTTATTATTCGAGAGACTGTAGCACTGCAGTGAGTGCAGAAAAATGATCAGCTCCCTGCGGACCCCATCAACAACCCCTCCATTCATATCATGACTCCCCATTCTGCCTTCAGAAGGAGCAGCAGGCATGCCGTGGACCGACAAGGACTGGGAGGCGTCCGAGCTCAGCAAGGTGGGAGGGGGTGTGATGGACAGCGTGAGAGGTCAGAAGCGGCAAGAGGGAGGAGGGTCACGTGCAGCAGCTGGGAGGCTTATGAGTACAACCCAAGGCTTTGAAGCTCTACTCAGAAGTAGTCCCATTGCAGTCATTCAATGAGACTTTCTCCCAAGTAACAATGGAGGATTGTATGTTGCCCATCAGAGCCATGAGACTGGAAGTTGTTTCTCTTCTGTCGCTAGGATCCACCTCCTGGCTTGCCCACCTCCTCCTTCCCCCCCCCCAGGCTGCTTAAGTCACTCCTAAGACAAGAACTCCCACCCCATCCCTTGGGATCCTCCTCTTCCCCTCGCATGTTCGGGGAAAAAAATCAAACCACCCATCCTTCATCCAATCAAGCCCCTCCCCCCTACCTCCCCCCGCCTCTTGTTTGATGCAGTTACCCAAAACAAACTGCCTCTTGGCTGGAACTACCCTGTTGCTCTCCCAGTCTGAATGACGCTGGCTTGCTTCAGGATGGCCCCACAAGGTCTTTCACATGGCAAAAAAAAAAAAAGTAAGCAAGCACACCCAGGCTGAAAAACATGGGTTTTTCAGATTCATGACACATTTCCAAGTCAGTGGAACTGAGTCTCAAGTCACGCCCAAGTCATTGACATGTGTGACTCGAGTGTACATGAGTCAGCAAACAACATATGCTTTCACAACTGTAACTCAAGTTCCCATTCCTGGCTGTAATTTAAATCCAAAGAGATTATGTTCTGGGACTGTCAGAAGTGACCAGCAGTACAAGCACAAGAAAGCTTTGATGTGCTGATGGAAAGAAGTTTGTATCATTTGCCACATTCTGCTCTGAGCCCTTTCTTAAGAAAATGTCTAGGAACCCACAGCAGAGTTGCACGGCATGGTCCCAAGGGACACCTGCTCAGTTCACAGTGTCATTTTCTCATGAACTTTTAGCCACTTCTTGTTCCATCCCACGTATGGCCATATATCCCTTCTAGATAAGCTGCCATGTGTGGGGCCTCTGACAAGAAGAGGTCAAGAGGCGTTTTATGGCTTCCAGAGCCTGAGATGCCTGGAGTGACAAGAGGGTAACATGATGCATTCATCTGGTCATGGATTTCCAGCAGACTGCAGGCACCAAGGCGGTCACCCCAAAGTAAAGAGCTTTATTTAGAAGAGAGAGCTTTGCCATTTCTATAACACTGTCTAGAATCCTGTCCACTTTCAGACTGGTATATCACTCTGAAAGCGGATTCATGCTTGGTTTTTATGGTGATACCCAGACAGTACTGACAAGGCTATAGGATTAATGATTAATTCATTCCACGGATATAGCCAATATTTTAGAATGCCTCCATAATTGAATTCCAATTACCTGCACTCCCCAGAGTTTTTACTAAGGTAGGAAAGCAGAGGGTGCTTTCTTTAGTAAGAACAAGGGATTTGTTTGGCTGCTTATATCTATGGTGATTTGAAATATTGCACTCTGCAGTCTGTTTTCATTGTTAAAATACAGTACTCCCCTCAGTAGGAGTAGCACATTGGTGGAGTTTGGAATACAGCTCAGTAGCATTGCTAAGCCAGGGCAGGGGAGGTACACTGCCCCCCATAGCAGAGTGGTAATTTTCCAGCATCTCCGCTCAGGGTGATAGCTCTTACCTGAAGCACGTGGTAAGCGCCATGAAATCGGCCCACCTGCCCTCATCCCTGTACCACTCCAAATGCAGACATTTCCACAGTCAGGGCATCACATTTGGGGGGCATGATCTTATCACCCGGCCCTAGACACCAGCTGGCCCAACTACACAACTGATACAACTTCCCAGTATAGAAAGCTTCACCCCATTACAAAACAGGCTCAAGCCCTTTGAATCTGAGTCCTGCTGACAATGGGGTTTGCCCCACTGCTAGTTGGTCCTCTCTGCCACTTTTTCAAACAACAAAGAAAAAAGAAACTTACTTGAGAGAAGGAGAAAAGGTGATGAGGAGCAATTGCTATAGCCAGGAAAGGCATAATTTTTTTCCAGGAATTGAGACTCATTAACACACTCTGAAGCCGTCTCCTTCTTCCTCCCCCCCCGTAAAGTTTTTTTAAATATGAAAACATGCACGAGAATTATGTTCTTTGTCCATTTCCCAGAAAAACTCAAAAAATGGTATACTGAAATTATGTTGGCAGAATGGCATCATTATGTAATTGTCAATTTAAGTCTGTCTTGTTAACAGCTACATTTCATCTCTCTTAGGAAGAAATGGGAAGAATTGGGAGGGGGTGGGGGTAGAATCAAAGCGGGGGCTGGCTGATCCTTAAGAGCGCAAAGTTATGCTGCATCCTTAAAAAATATAGCAACAGCCAACATGCAGTCAAAAGCCACCCCCACCCCTACCCCCTACATCTTTCCCTAGCCAGATCAGAGGATTCATGCTGATTAATTATGATTAGTAAATTACACTGTGTTGATTCAAGGGGATACATAATTCTTGCACCTTGCTGAAGTGGCTCTGTTCTAAAATAAGTATTTTTCTATTCACATGCCCCAATGTCTTCTCTGCAGTGGGAGTTCCATGTACAGGCCTCCTGAGTACTGGGCTATAAGTTGCCTGAGTTCTGTAGTGAGAATGGCACTTCTTCCTTCCCTCTGTGGCCCTGGCAAAGCACATGCTGAATCCTGTGGTAGGGGGAAGTCCCGAAGGACTACTCTGGGTAAGGCCTAACTGCCTCGCTGGATCTACTCAGACTTGCACCAGCTGTGTATCTGGCCCAAGTCTGTTCCAGCAGCTCAAGCGCCATCACAGGATGGAGCCATGTTTGATCTCTCTCTCTCTCTCTCTCTCTCTCTCTCTCTCTCTCTCTCTCTCTCTC